>JAJLTV010000089.1:0-54606 GCA_030568405.1 Myxozyma monticola | reverse complement strand
GGTGATGCGTGGCGATGGTATGCGGTCGACCAGTAGCAGCGGCTGAAGAGCAAATGAAAATGCAAACTCGTAACGTCGTAGAATAGATGAGATCCTTGCAAAAGACGCGCAACACGCAGACGGGAGACCAAACAGTGAACCGCGGCGGCCAAACAGTCCTCGAGACGAAGCTAGAAAGGCAACTCTAACTTGGTTAGTTTGAGCCTGACAAACAGAGATCGAGGATTAACTACCGGAGGCGTCGCAAGACGGATGTAAACAGTAGCAGCAAGTACGAGTCGTTACAGAGGAGAGCACAAATCACACACGCCCAGATCCCAGAATACCATAACAACACTGACAACACTGGCAGCCAGCGGGCCATCACAGCAGCTGCATCACGATCAACGGCTGACACTAGCCCACAGTATCGGGTGTCGCTCAAGTCCGCACCGTACGTACAGCTGTGTGAATGCCCTAAAAGGCACTTCCAGTTGACCGTTCGCTAAGATCCTGCACCGCGATCAACGGGCGACGCTAACCCACAGTATCGGGCTTCGCTCGTTCCGCACCGCGGTACAGGTCAGGACGGCCGACAGAAATGAAACAAGTCAAAACTCTCATCACTCAATATCTCCCAATGTGCTCTCCTCTGTAGACGTCGTGCGCTTTCTTCTGCGGAGGCCAGATGATGAGGCAGGGAAGTCGTGAAACGGTCATCGCTAGAGGAAATCGCGACTGAGACGTGACGAAGAAGGATCGATGCCGCTTGATTCGGCGTATAAATAGTCGCGGATTAAAGATCGCCGTAAGATCAATAGCATGTCGTGAGACGGTAAGAAGTCCGTGTTTAAGAGTGCATAGTGTATGAGTGATCCTGCGGTATGGCTGGTGGAGAGGAATAACAACAGGACGGTCCGGATTCAAATTGGGCCCTTATGTGAAGTGTTTGCTTTAACTGCAACAACGCTGTTGCGGATATGCACTTCTCAGCTCTGCAAGTTATTGACCACTATATTTTGACTACGTTCTTGGTCTTGTTGAGTCTACAGTACTCATGATTAGAACAAACTAAATATCTTACAATTATATATGTAATATGACTATGCATGCTACTTAAACTGAGCCCATTCCTCAATCTCATAAAAATCCAGCGGTTCCCACTCCAACTGGTCCTCGCTAACGTTCCCACGCGCCTTGGCCCACATAATTTCAGTCTCAAAATAACACTGAAAGCCACCTTTCCCACTTGCCGCAGCAGTGATTCTGTATAGCGGATGACCCAAGATCTCGTGCGCTTTCCGCAAGGGGATAAACAACAAATTGTTCTCCAAGCAGAAATCCTCAACGACGTCTTTGTAGGTGCTTTCGATAGGCAGCGGGAGAGGATCCTGTTGCGGTTGCTGAGCAGGTTTCTTAGCAGGCGACGCAGACCGGGTAGATGCTCTCTGAGATGACTTTCTGGGCCGCGTGTCCACGATCGGCTCCAGCTCTGATTCTGCCCGTGGACCAAGCGTGCGTGCTCTCTCAATAAGATCCTGGCCCTTCGCGAACGCCTTCCGGATATCGGACGAAGCTCGAACGTCCTTTGGAAATTGATCTTTCCAGAATTCAAGCCATTGGCTAACCTCGCTGAAGTCCGGTTGCGACGTGAGCCATAGAAATAGAACCTTGTTCCATTGTGGAAAGAACTCGGAAACTATCAGCGATGCAAACGTACTCGATCGAAACAGGCGGCGCCATTTGAACACGGCGATCAGCGAATCTAGCTTCTGATCTGATGGATCAATAATAAAACTGTTGCGTAACACAGAGACAAGCTTTGGATATATATGCCGGTCCAAAAGATCATCAAGGTCCTTCCCAAATACTTCTTTCCACGCAGATAGCCCGTCGATAACCCCAGACTTGACGTCCCATCCCCGCATAATCGAGCTGAACTTGTGCCGCACCACCGAGAACATCTCATTTACATGATCACCCAATAACGGCATCCAAGGAAAGATCCACATATGCGGTTGTGCTCTAGTCGCGGAATTACTAGAGCTTTTTGATGACTTTCTCGACGGAGGTTTCCATTCATCGACGGCGGTACGTAACCGCGGTAAGATCGTCTGCTCAAGCAACTGCGATGCGATAAATTTGGGCAGCATGGTTGCCCATTCTTCAAGCAGTGCAACCACAGGCGCGGGTTCGTAAACATCCCAGGAATTCATGAGAGTGCGGCGTACATGAGGAAGCCAGATCTCGGCCATCATGCTCTCGAACAGTGTCGCTCGGTTCTTGCTTTGCAAGTGACGCTTGTGGTGGAGATAAATATCATCTGCAGACAAAGCTTGCTCATTATCCTTGTCGTCGTTTGAGTTGATTCGAAGAATTGCTTGTAGTTGTAGAAATCTCTGTTTCAGATAGTTTGGATTCGATAGCGGATCCCACTCGGCAACCAGTCGTTTCAGTACAGGCGATATCGCTGCAACGGCAACATCGTCGAGCCTAAACCTCTCAATCTCCAACGGAAATTCAAACTGCAGCAATTCAAGCCGGGTCCCGATTTCCTCAAACACTTGATCTGCTTCCCTCGACGAGCTATTTTTGGAAAGTTCACTCAGCTCAGTCGCGAGCTCTGTAACTCGAACAAGCCGCTCAATGGCTTCGCTCTCTTCGTCTATCTCACTCTGTATTCTCGCTTGCTCAGATAAAACCCATTTAGATCGCGTCTGTAGTGAGTCCCATTCTTCGGCATACTGCTCCAGTTGAATTTGTGCCAGCTCCGCTATCCGTATTTTATCCGCTTCCTCAGTTGTACCAGTATCGCCAGTCTTGAACTCGGAAAAATCATTTATGATTTTAGTCTGTGCGCCCGTCAAATCAATGATGTTCTTCCACAGCGGAGGCACAGGTAAACCCGTTGCCTCGATTTCTTCCACAGTGCGATATGACACCCGTGGTCGCGCCATGTACTCTTCCCGTTTCCGCTTAGCTTTCTTCTTTGACTTTCCAGTTCCAGACTCCCCTTCTCCTTCATCCTCACTAACTTTCTCACCGAGACGCCTAGCTTCATCAATAGCTTGCTTTGTCTTTTCTTTCATTCCTCCAAGACCAAGACGCCCCGCCCGCAGTTTCTGTTCGACCGGATTCAGCATTCCTCGTCCATCGGCTCCAAGACCGCGACCTTCGACATATCCCATCTTTGCAAACATCGCCGCGCCCCTTCCATAAGATCCAGCGTTCGCCGCCCCGGCTTGCTTTGGACGTGCTTGCTGGCGTGCAGCCAGGAAGGAGGTGCGCGGAGCAGGGCTTTCTTGCCGTGCGGGCATTGGTGATTCTTCTCGTTGATCATGCTGTGGCTGTGTTGCAGCTGTATCTGTCTTTGGCTCAAAAGTAACAGGTACTTCAGCAAGTGGATTCGCGACACCACTGGAACTCGGAGCAAAATTGACGCCGCGATATCTCATGGTTTTGTTAAGCAGTCCCGCTCGCGGGCCACGGCTATCGCCATCACTCTCTCCATCGTCGTCTAGTCCATTGCGCCGCTGAGATCCGGACGGAGGCCGGAATCCAAGACCGGAATGTGCAAAACTCAGAATCTCGGGATCAGAGTCCGAGTCCGAAGATGAATCCGACATGGCGGCAAAGTCGAGTCCCGGGGGGAAGACGGTGTTGTTGATCTATACTTGTTCATGCGTGGTCCCCACACCGTCGCTTGCCTAGATATTCGCCCGCTTAGAGTCTATGTCTCGCCTGACCGTAATTCATTCGATTGACTGTATACTCGGTGCTTGTTGGAATTAAAGATCGATAAACGTAGAGAATTCTGAAGTACAAATTCGAGGTAGATGCAGTTCGTGCGGCGCTTAATCGTGCACGTGACTAAAATTCAGCTTGACGAACTGTATTTCTCGACGAGTTCGACGCGTTCTTGTGTCATACATTCTGCCCATACAATTTTATTGCAACAATAACTGGATAATTCATTCGCAGCGCATTGAATTACACAGTTTGAGATAGTCTTTGCTAGTGCTTAATTTACTTTGCTTAGAATCATGAGTAGATACTACGATATCGACGATATTCTCACCGAGAACCAGGTTCGCGATCCTCGAATGTTTGATACCAGATCGAATCTGCTAACACGAAGCTACGCAGAAAGTTCCGACGGTTTTCCAGCTATCGGTTCCTGGTATGGGATACATGGAAAATGAACGAAGTACAGAGAAAGATGTAAGACTGGGTGTTTTTGGTTTATCTTTATTCAAGACGCTGACGCGTAACTAGATCAAGGACGGAGCACGAATGGAGCTACCGTTCTGGATGGCAGAGATGCTTGCACTCGGGTATGCTTTAGATCTACTTGAATTTGTATGAACATCTCTAACTTAACTTGTCAAGAGGAATTACGGATAACAATTCTGTCGGATTCGTCACGGTATCCGCACCCGCGCCATTCTCCTCTCGAGTGCTGAGCGCTCTCAAAGCCGACTCCGTGCACGTCGATATCCGGTCTCAAAGCATGCAATTCTACAAGCTCGCTCAGCGGTGGCTGTCAATCACAGGAGATGATACATTGTTGGATGTCATCATGGCTGCATTGAAACAACGGGCTGCGGTGGTAAACGACTACGCGCATAATTCTCGCAGTGGCGCCGCGGCGGTGGGGGATAGCTCGGAGTTTCTGGGGAGATTGGATGATACTGAGATGAAACGTAAGTTTACTTGCAATCTCGAACGATATTGTACGGGACTGTGTTTCAGTTCATGATTTTTTAAACTGACATTTGTATAGTATTCAGAGCGGCACACGAAGCATCAAAGGAGTTCAAGAAATGGGTCAGCATCAAAAAGTAACCATGCACAACGTCACGATATTCCAACTTTGATCTCTTCAATCTCGTGAACCCCATCCGTCATGCTTCGTTACGTATATAGCGACTGCTGGATGCCATCGCGATCATTCTCGGGTTGGACATGGAATCAAACTGCTATACGAGTTTGCCGGATCTATGTAGATTTTGGTTACGTGGATATGATCAGGCGTTAGAGGATCGAGTGCGCAGGAAGAGAGAGCTTTAAGACGCCTCGCTCCGATTCATATGCCTTGCCCCTTAACACTTGCCGCGACATTCTTCATTTCGTGATGCGCATTACAGCGAAGTCTAGGAAGCAAGCATATCGTGCTCGCTTTCTCGACTTTCATAATGCGGAAATCGAGAATGTCGCGGCAAGTGCGAAGAAGGGGCACTCATAGCATTTGCTCCCATCATCTTGACTCGCGAGCAAGTCTACAGCTTTTACAGGTTTTAGATGAGTTAAATGAGATCTTGGACACTTCACATTCTTCAATGAGGTTATGAGTTCTAGTTATAGTATAGAGAGTAAACTGCTTTGCAATTTTCAGTACAATTATGCCCTGCGCCTGTAGTAACGATAGCCTAAACCCAGCCTAACCCTGCAATTCAAGCACCAAAACAAATCCTAAAATACAACTCGCTAGATCGTTGTCTAGTTTCCGCCACGCAGACGGAGTACCAGGTGGAGAGTTGACTCCTTCTGGATGTTGTAGTCGGAAAGGGTGCGGCCATCTTCCAGCTGCTTTCCGGCGAAGATAAGACGCTGCTGGTCTGGCGGAATGCCCTCCTTGTCCTGGATCTTTGACTTGACATTGTCAATAGTATCTGACGACTCGACCTCGAGAGTAATAGTCTTTCCGGTCAGGGTCTTGACAAAGATCTGCATGCCACCGCGCAGACGGAGAACCAGGTGGAGAGTAGACTCCTTTTGGATGTTGTAGTCGGAGAGGGTGCGGCCATCTTCCAGCTGCTTACCAGCAAAGATCAATCGCTGCTGGTCTGGCGGGATGCCCTCCTTGTCCTGAATCTTTGACTTCACGTTGTCGATAGTGTCTGATGATTCAACCTCGAGGGTGATGGTCTTGCCAGTCAGAGTCTTGACGAAGATCTGCATGCCACCACGCAGACGGAGCACCAAGTGAAGAGTCGACTCCTTCTGGATGTTGTAATCCGAAAGAGTGCGTCCGTCCTCGAGCTGCTTGCCAGCAAAGATCAATCGCTGCTGGTCTGGCGGGATTCCCTCCTTGTCCTGAATCTTTGACTTGACGTTGTCGATGGTGTCTGACGACTCGACCTCAAGGGTGATAGTCTTGCCAGTCAAAGTCTTGACGAAGATCTGCATACCACCGCGCAGACGGAGAACCAGGTGGAGGGTCGACTCCTTCTGGATGTTGTAGTCGGAGAGGGTACGTCCGTCCTCAAGCTGCTTACCAGCAAAGATCAAACGCTGCTGGTCTGGGGGAATGCCCTCCTTGTCCTGAATCTTTGACTTGACGTTGTCGATGGTGTCTGACGACTCGACCTCAAGAGTGATGGTCTTTCCGGTCAGAGTCTTAACGAAGATCTGCATGCCACCACGCAGACGAAGGACGAGGTGCAGAGTCGACTCCTTCTGAATGTTGTAATCCGAAAGAGTACGTCCGTCCTCAAGCTGCTTGCCCGCGAAGATCAATCGCTGCTGGTCTGGGGGAATGCCTTCCTTGTCCTGGATCTTGGACTTGACGTTGTCGATGGTGTCGGATGACTCAACCTCGAGAGTGATGGTCTTGCCGGTCAGGGTCTTGACGAAAATCTGCATGGTGTGATGTGATGTGAGGTGGATGAATGATTGATGGGTAGATGGATGTGTGAGAGATGCCAATCAATGGCAAGAAGTGTGAGAAGATGATGGAGAGAAAGGAAGACAGGACGGGGACTGGGAGGCGTATTTATAACGCGGCGGTGGCGCGGCGCTGCGGTGCAATCGCCCGTTCGGGCGTTCTGCGCGATTCCGCACGATCGCATAACTGCATAACATTATGCGGTTGTGCCGCATCCGCCGCGTGTCGCGCGCACACGTCATCGTGCATTGGCTGCTGAGTCTTTTAAAAAGTCCCAAGCAGACGCACAGTGACGCTGCTGTCGGCGCCACTGGAATGCGATATGAAATCGCGGCTTTGTTTGTTGACGTTCCCGCAGCGCGTTGCGGTGGCAACGGAACAACGACCAGCGAACACGAGTCAATCCGCCGGCGGACCTGCTGCTGCTTCCGTAGCTCGCAGCGCATTGCTCCTGCTCATGGCATTACTCGAGTCTTCACTCTGTTGGCAAATTAGAAATAACGACGGCGGAAATAGATTTTGCTGCTTATGAGTTATGGCTGGTTGGCTACTAGTACTATCAGCTCCTGCTCGTGTACTGTTTTACGCTTACAGGGCGGCACAAACTAGTGACTACACTACAGCTGTGAATTATTTGAGCTGAACAGCTCGGCATTTGACTGCAATTGAGCTGCTCAATGGCTTGTGAAGTCATTGGATCTGCCCCCAATCAAAAGCAAAGCGCAACCGAGACCCTCGCGCGGTCAAGCGGTAAGCGGTGAGCGGTGCCTCGGTCCGCCACACATCTCACGATGCTCCGCGCGCGGTGGTTTGTTTTTGTTTTTGTTTTGTTTTCGTTGTTGTTGCTGTTCGCGCGGCGCTACGCGATACGCGAAAGGCGCCGCCACCGACGTCATCCGTCGCCACCGGAGTCGCTTCTCGGACCCTGCGGGCGGAGCTCCAAGGAAACAAAATCAACCGCCCGGGCAGGAACTTCGTGAGTTCCTCTACAGCAGCAGCACAGCACTCTGAGTGTCTAACAGTAGTTCGCATCCAGCTCGCACGGCACCCACGTGACGCTCTCCGCTCCATAGTAATAAACCCCCGCGTTGACGCCATCGCGACTCGCGCTCGCTTCGCCATCGCGTCATTGCCAGACCAAATCTAATCTGATCTGATTTGGCGAGATCTGCCAGCAGTCCAGCTCCAGCATCTCCCTTCACCAGCCTGAACAGAACTCCGCCCTCCACCCCCTCTGCCCTTATCATCAGTCCAACCCTCTAGACCTGCTCCGACTGCTGCTCCGGCCGCTCGAGCTCTAGAACGCCACCGCGAGCCGCGCAATGAGCGGCGACTCGGCCAGCCCCGAGTTCCTTCGTCTGGTCTTGACCTGGTCTCGACCTGCAAGGTGTCGCCTTTCGGCCTCTGCTGTAGTCAAACAGGCATGCAGCACGTAGATCCAACAGCCAACAAAGCAGTCACTAAGATTGCCATATGCCGAACTACTACTACCATTCTGGTGACTCCCACGACTAATTGCGCCTTCCCCCGACCGCCCGCGCGTGACGCCGCACGTCCCTTCACGTGCTGCGTATAAAGTCTGCTCGGCCCGGCCTCGACTGCTCTCGCCTCCTTGTCCTTTTTCACTTCTTTTTCTCGCCATACCTGCCCCTCGCCGACCACGGATCCTATCGCGTCTCGGTGCCCACTGTCTCTCGACGGAACTAAAACATATCCACAACCATCGCCATAAGCATGACCACAGTCTGCCTGCCCTCTCGTCCTTCCTGCTCCGCTCTTCCCGATTACTCGGCTCTCGTGCCCCAGACGTCCCTGCTGACTCTGTTGCCATCCGCCACCCCTGTTCTCGACCTCCCGCTCGAAATCTTTGAACACGTTCTCGAACTCGTTCTTGCCGACGACACTGACGCCGACGGTCTGCCCATCTACCTCACTCGTCGCCTCTCGCAGTTCAAGCGAAATGTTCTCCCCGTATGCCAGCGGTTCTACTCGGTTGGCCTGCGGGCACTCTACAAGCATGTCCACATTGGTCATCCACGAGCGTTCGAGGCTTTCCGCTTAGAGCTCGACCGACAGTCTGACCTACGCGAAGTCGTGCGCTGTCTTGACTGTACGTCTCTCTACTCCGATTAACCCTCTTGAAAAATATTTGATCTCTAACATTTTCTTATAGTCTCGGACTTCACATCCGTCGGTCTCGGACGTACCCGCCAGATGAACCGTGAAATCCAAATGGTCACACCGACCACGATCCTCGACGCTCTCACAAAACTACCCAGCCTGCGCGAATTCTTGGCCTCGGAAGCCATCGACGACGAGCTCAGCCGCGACGTATTGCGCTCGCTGTTCTCGCACAAGACTTTAGAAGCAGTCGATTTCTGCGGCGCGTCGTCGCACTCGTTTGTCGACGCGTTTGAGTCGTTGTCGTTTCCTGCCGGCTCACTCGACGGGCTTTCGCGGATGTCGTTCCACGAATGCGTGTCGCTCCCGCCGACCGTGTTTTCTCGAATCATGCCCCGGCTGCGGTCCATCAAACGGCTTGATCTGGCACATACCCAGATCTCGGCGGCCGCGCTTTGGTCTATTCCGCATTCTGCGCGCATCACCCATCTTTCGCTGGCAAAGTGCCGGTCTACCGATGCTGCCGACGTCACTCGGTTCCTATGCAACCACCCGGCCGTGGCCAGCGGATCACTGCAATGGCTCTCGTTGCACCTTTCCGACCTGTCTTCGAACCAACTCACCGCAGTCCTCAGCAGTCTCAAGATCTCAACCGACCGCTCGCTGTCCCATCTAAGCCTGTTCGGCCTCCCCGTCGACGAATTCCATCTCTCGCTGATCCCGACCGGCGTCACGGAACTCTCCCTCGGCGCCGCCGACCTCGAGATCGACACCCTCATCTCGGCACTCTCGCCCCGCACAAACCTGCGCTACCTCGATCTCACAGGAAACCCGCACATGACGACCTGGACCGTGCAGGACATGCGTCTGCTGCGCGCCCTGCCGTTCGTGCGGACGTGGGAATTCGAAGTGCCCTCGCTTCTATCCAAGATGGTCGACGTGCGCATGCAAAACTACACCGTCGTCCTCGGCCAGGGCCGGCGTGGCTGGCTGTTTCGTGGCGAAAAGGCAACGTCCAAGAACTCGGCGTTGCACGCTGGTGGGCATGGTGCCTGCGCGTCGCCGTTCGGGTCGAGCCAGTTGTGTCAGCATGTTTTGGGCATGGAAATGGG
Source organism: Myxozyma monticola (assembly GCA_030568405.1). Lineage (NCBI taxonomy): Eukaryota > Fungi > Ascomycota > Lipomycetes > Lipomycetales > Lipomycetaceae > Myxozyma > Myxozyma monticola. Next base: position 44,727 of record JAJLTV010000089.1, on the reverse strand, counting down.
ATCGTCTGAGGCGTGGGCGGGCGCGAATCGCAAGATTGATTGTTCGGGACCAGAGTACGGCGGTGGTCTTGAGCGCGGGATTTACTTGTACTATGCCTACCGACTGCGTTGATCTTGATCTTCTCAATCGATCCAAGCTGACGTAAAAATCGTCGTCGCATGCTTTTTGTTTCGTTTTGTTAGGGAAATTTGCTTTTGATTTGGCGCCAATCTGGGTTCTTGCATGGGATTATCGGGAAATATGTTTCATGAATTCGTGCGCTTGTGTTTGCATTTCATGATATTCGTTCAAAATCGTTTTTGTCGTTTTTGCTTTTGTTTGATTCTTTTCCATCATAGAGGATGACATATACACATTTACATTAAAAAAAGGAGTTTCGGAATGATGTTTATTATAGCTTTAAATATATATGCGTCCTCTTCATTTATCAACGTATCGAAATACTACCGTGCTTACATGAAATCTCATGAATATAACGCGGTGGATCGAATGCTGGTATTTGTACTCCGCTCGACAAGTCATCATATACGTTCTCGCAAACCAATCATATACTGTCCCCGATTTTGGAAAACACCAGTACCTCTTTCATCAGTAAAATCACACCTCTTCGGATGGAAGATTCATATTCTGGCAGGAGACAAAAAACGGGTTCAAGTGATCTGGCAGTATATAAATCTCCATCCGAAGAAGGTACGACTTTCCTCGAAATGTGGCCAACCAATCCTAAACTGTCCCCAATTCCAATTCTGGAAAACACCAGTAGATCTCTCATCAGTAAAACCACACCTCTTCGGATGAAGATTCATATTCTGGCATGAGACAAAAACGAGTCAAGTGATCTGGCAGTATATAAATCTCCATCCGAAGAAGGTACGATTTATCCTCGAGATGTGGCCAACCAATCCTAAACTGTCCCCAATTCCAATTCTGGAAAACACCAGTAGATCTCTCATCAGTAAAACCACACCTCTTCGGATGAAGATTCATATTCTGGCATGAGACAAAAAACGAGTCAAGTGATCTGGCAGCATATAAATCTACATCCGAAGAAGGTACGACTTTCCTCGAAATGTGGTCCCCCAATTCTGGAAATAACTCGTTAAACTCTCGTCAATCATACCTCTTCGGATAGCGAAGATTCCCTCGTTCTGAAACCGCACAATGCTCGTTTTGGTTTAACGAAAAGCAAAATCATGGGCACGGAGCAGTTTTAGAATGGGGAGCCTCTCATCGGAAGAGGCATGATTGGCTCAAAACTAGCTGCGCGTGAGATGATGGATGGAAGAAAACGACAAGAAGTTCATGCGTAAGAAATACTTCATCCAAAAAGGGTACGACTTCATCGAAATGTGGTCCCCAATTCTGGAAACAACTTGTTCCTCTCTCATCAAACCATACCCTCATCAAGTCACTCCTCTTCAGATAAGAAGGTTCCTCGTTCTGGAACCGCACAGTTCTCGTCATTTCGGATCGACGAGAAGCAAAATCGTAGTTACTGCGCACTTTCAGAACGGGAACCTTCATATAAAGAGGTGCGATTGCTCAAAATTGTGCGCGTTAAGTTAGCCGCGCGTGAGATGATGGATAGAAGAAAACGACAAGAAGTTCATGCTAGGTTAGAAATACTTCATCCAAAGAGGGTACGACATCATCGAAATGTGGTCCCCAATTCCTGGAAACAACTCGTTACTCTCTCGTCAATCATACCTCTTCGGATAGCGAAGATTCCCTCGTTCTGAAACCGCACAATGCTCGTTTTGGTTTAACGAAAAGCAAAATCATGGGCACGGAGCAGTTTTAGAATGGGGAGCCTCTCATCGGAAGAGGCATGACTGGCTCAAAACTAGCTTGCGCGTGAGATGATGGATGGAAGAAAACGACAAGAAGTTCATGCTAGGTTAGAAATACTTCATCCAAAAAGGGTACGACTTATCCTCGAAATGTGGTCCCCAATTCTGGAAACAACTCGTTACTCTCTCATCAATCATACCTCTTCGGATGAGAAGATTCCTCGTTCTGGAAACGCACCCAACACGTTTTGTTTAACGAGGAGTAAGACATTGTGAAAGGGCTTTTCGAGAATGGGGAGTCTCTCATCGGAAGAGGTACGATCTGCTCATAATGTGCGCGTCAAGCTAGCTGCGCGTGAGATGATGGATAGAGGAAAGTCGAGAAGATGTCGTGCTAGGTAGAAATTGGAAATTGTCAAATTGAGATGATGAATAGAGGAAAGTCGAGAAGAAGTTGTGCTAGGTAGAAATTGGACATCGCCAAAAGATGCGTGTGGTCTGCGATTGCTGGCGTGCACGCAGCGCCGACAGCAGCGTCGTATCACTCACAAATAAACACGTCGTACAAAGATCGCAGACTAACTCACGAGGCAAACGTGGATATCTGGTGAAGTATACGCTATCAATCAAGATCCATGACTTCACTGTATAAACTGACATCCACAATCTACCTAAAATGCATCGGAAATATATATTTCAGAAGGGGAAACTGAACTTATAGGAAGTCGCACTGTGCAAGTCGAGAAAATAAGCGCGCTAAACCCGAATTAGTCAAAAAAGCCACAATCGCCGCTCGTCCCGCACGCGCCCTTCACGAGTCGCCGGGCTTGTCGCTCACAGTGTGCCCTATACATTTGCATATACATAATTCGTTGTCGTGCCGATACGTTGATAGATACGCTGATTGACACGGTACAGCTGTTTAGGGTGATTTTGTTGGTTTTATTGCTTGGTGGTTGAGGTTTTGAAGGGAGCTTTTCGTTTGAAGTGGGTTGTACTTGTTATCTGGTTGAAAATTCTGGTCTGCTGGGCATATGTCTCTGGAACTCACTACGATTTTCGAGAACAACGTTACGAGTTTAGCATATTTGAGCTAGAGAGCATCAAGATATACAATGGGGGCCGATCTTCCGGACGTTCCGAAATCGCCATGCGGCCACGACCACAGCAATGATATTTTATCAATGTCAAGCGATAGCGACACCACCTCATCATCAAACAACACGTACGAGCTCGCGCTGCGCATGAGTTTCGCGTCCCGTCAAGAACTCAAAGAAGTTTTAGAAATGCGCGCGATCCAGGACGGTTGGGAGTTTGTGTGTGTCAAGTCGAATTCGTCGAGGTATACGGTACGGTGTAAGGATCCCAATTGCTCGTGGTATCTGCATTCGTCGCGGTCAAAGACCGGTGGTGGTGGTGACGAACAGCAGCAGCAGCAGCAGGCGGCAGAGACGGGACAAGCGGCGCCGTTTGTGATTACGGTGTTTAGACCGAATCATACGTGTATGAAAAAACATGCTGGAAATAGCGTGGCTTCGTCGACGTGGATCGCGCGTCGAGTTATCTCGAAGCTTATCGAATCCACCGAATTCTCACCGCACGATATAATCCGGTACATTTACAATCTGCACGGCATCACAATCTCATACAAGCAAGCCTGGCGTGCGAAAGACTGCGGCCTACAACTCCTTCGCGCGCGCCCGCCATGCTATCTAATCAACGACAAGTTCCACAAATTCTGCACGAACCTGGAAAGCCGGGACCCGTCTGCGCGCGCAATCATGGATCTTATCGACTCGTTGGGCCACGGTGCGCTGCTGCCTGACCCCCGGGAATGCAATTTCCGCCGCATGTTTTGGACATTTGGCGGCGCGCTGAACGGGGTTGCGTTTTGTCGGCGCGTGATTGCGTTGGGTCGGATCGAGCGGCTGCGGAATTCGAACGTGTGTATGCTTGTTGCCATGACGCGGGACGCCGAGGATCAGCAGTTTCCGGTCGCGTTTGCGTTTACGCGGAATGAGTCGGCCGAGACTTGGACTTGGTTTCTCGGGTTGGTTCGGGAAGCGCTCGTGCGGCATATTTGCACGAATAGGAAGGATATGTCGTTTGATCAGATTTGCGATTTTATTCGAGGGTTTACGTTTGTCTCGGATTACCGGTCCGGTTTGCAAACTGCGGTTGAGAAGGTGTTTCCGGATAACGTGCAGCAACATGCGCTTTGTCTTCGCTTTCTGTTCGCCCTCGTCGCGCTGCGTTTTGGTACTCCAGCAGCAGACCACATCATGCGCGCGGCGGTCGCACACACGCAAACCGAATTCTACGAAATCATGTATCGGAATCTACCCCAAGCTGACGCGGAATGGCTGATTGACCACTGGCCGCCGGCGTTGTGGGCCGAGCCGTTTTTCCGCGGTCGCAGGCACGGAATCCTGGATGCGAACATGGCGAGATTGTTCTTTGAATGGGACTTTGTGCCGTCTGATATCGCAGACACGGTCGGGCCAGCTGGTGTTTCTGGGTTTGTCGGCAGCGATTTCCTTCGTTGTCCCGCGCCTCCGCGGCGGATTTCCGCAGACGACGCGAACACAGCACAGCTGCTTTCACCGTATTATTCATGTCCGTGCATCGTCTTGCCCGCCGATCAAGTCGTGCAGCGACTGAACGAGGGGTTGGCCGTGTTGTTTGCCGCCAGGCTGAGACGGGCAAAGTCGATGATTGCCGGTGACGCGTGGGCGGTGTCCGAGTTTGCCGGCGACCATGTGCGGCGCATGCAGCGCGATATTCGGGGCCGCGTGGTGAGGGTCGAGAGTTCAGAGTTTGGCAGCACGTTTAGGGTGCGCATGGCGCCGCCGCGACGGCGCATGTCGTGGTCGTCTGCGTCGTCGTCGTCTGATGAAGAGGAGGATGAGGATGAGGATGAGATAATGCGGGATCGAGATGAAGCTGCGAGTGCGACTGATCGTGAGATTGAGTATGTGGTTGATTTGGATTTACGGCATTGTAGCTGCATGGCGTGGACGCAGTCCGGATTGCCGTGCATGCACGCACTCGCCGTTGTGCAGATGCTGCAGAAGAATAAGGGAGGGGCCGTCGGGCATGAGCATCAGAAACAGTATCAGCTTGTGGATCCGATTTTCTCGGCAGAGACGTATTTAAAGACGTATGAGGTGCCGATTGAGGTCGTGGGCTGCGAGTGAGGCGTGGCGTGGCGTGGCGTAATTGGGAATTATAATACTTTGGCCGGTGTTCTAGAGCGCGTTTGGATATGTTTTGTTTTGTTATGTTTTGTTAAGGCTTTGGCAAACTGTTTAGTTATTAATATAAATGTGTTCATCAAGCAGACTTCTCATGTATGCCATGGCTTCAGCTTCCGATGCCAGATTGATTTCCGCCGGACGGCACGTGCCACTGTTTGCCCATCAGTCGTCGGCGCCGTATCGACTACTTGCACTAACTGGAGTAGCAGCCGTGTTCTTTCATTGTAACTCTACATTGGCCAACATTTTGCTTGCGTTCAGCCATAGTTGAGGCTCTGAGTCGCGTGGGAATGGTGAAGATGGAGATGGCGCTTCAGGGGCAGTGGGAGTGAGTGGGGGCGATGGCCGGCCGCAGAGGCTGCGGCGCCGGCCCCGGCAGCCGCAGGGAATCAGGGGCCAAATGGCTGTAAGAGCTGCGACGAGTCTGTCTGCTGGATGGCAGTTATAAATTGGTATAAAAGAGAAGTCGATATGACAATTCACATCTTGAGAACATGAAAGGAGGAAAATCGCAAGAAACCTGGAAAAGCTGGAGGAGGAGGACTCAAGAGCGGAGCCGTAGTTTCTCCAGCTGCTGACGTGCCGGACCTAGACCGCCGCCGCCTTTTGTTATTGGCGGGGTTTGGCTGTGGGTTGGTGAAGCGTTGGGTGGCCGGCCTAGACGTGCGGAGAAGCGGTTGACTAGTCAGTTAAGCCTTGCGGAGCCCAGACGGCCGTCGTAAGTCGCAGTTGGGTCGGCTCCCACTGGTTGGTTCAGTTGCTGGTAGATGCAGAGGTCAGTATCCACTATCCAGCCAGCAGCAGCAGCAGCAGCAGCAGCAGCAGCAGCAGTAACAGTAACACCGTGATATATGAACACGCTATACAAGACTGTCTAGTGAATCCCCAGGCAAACTGTGAACTACGACGAGTACACCAACTTACGACTTGTAGTTGAACAAGAGGCAGAGCGGGGCCGTCGGCTAGCTGGCCCCGCGTGCGGATGCGTGTGCTGGGGTTAGCAGGGTTAGCAGGGTTTACGCTGCTGCTTGCGGCGGGCTCGGTCTTTGAGCGGAGCAGCGCGCGCAAACGCGTGACCGCGAGCGGCCCGTCGACGCCGGCCGCGCCGCCCGGCTCCGCGGATTGGCGGACGGCGCGGATACGAACAGAGGCGCCGGACTGGCCAGTGGCATTCCCCACAGCCTGGTTGCCTGGGGGGAGAAGCGCGGATGGCGGGCGGTACTGCTGGCCCCAGGATACCACTTGCTGCCTACACACTGAGTGTCACAGTATCCCGGGGATCCATATCCGCCCCCCACGGCCGCCGCTGATTGGCCCCCGCAGTGGCTTACCCGGCCCCGCCGCGCATCCCACTGCAGCAAATAAGAAAGCCCCGCTGCCGCGCTGCTCTTCCCGCCTTTCTCCCCCAGCTCCCTCCGCTGTTGCCCATCGTCCCCCCTCCTCACTCCCACAATGCCTGCTCCCTCGCGCATCGCGACCTCTTTCGTCCGCGCCTCCCAGCGCCCGCTGGCGGCGAACTACCTCCGGGCCGTTCGCGCCTACTCCACCGCCAAGGAGCCTGTACGTCTGCCTCGCATGCTCTTCTACGTCTTTCGCCATGTCCTGATCAATTGAGACGTGCTTTTGCTGCTTTGCTTCTACATTGTTGCAATTCGCACACTCTCAATCCATATGGCCATTCACAGCTCACAGCTAACAAAATAATTAGACCCTCAAGGAGCGCCTGATCGAGATCTTCCCGGCCGAAATCGAGAAGGTCAAGGCCCTCCGCAAGGCCAAGGGCAACACCGTCATCGGCGAGGTCACCCTCGACCAGGCCTACGGTGGTATGCGTGGCATCAAGGGCCTCGTCTGGGAAGGTTCCGTCCTCGACGCCGAGGAAGGTATCCGTTTCCGCGGCAAGACTATCCCCGAGGTCCAGGCTATCCTGCCCAAGGCTCCCGGCGGATCCGAGCCCCTGCCCGAGGGTCTCTTCTGGCTCCTGCTCACCGGCGAGGTCCCCACCGAGGGCCAGGTCAAGGCTCTCTCTGCCGAGCTCGCCGCCCGCGCCGGTCTGCCCCAGCACGTTATCGACCTGATCGACAACTCGCCCGCGACCCTGCACCCCATGGCCCAGTTCTCGATCGCCGTGACCGCGCTCGAGTCCGAGTCCGCCTTCACCAAGGCTTACGAGAAGGGTGTCAACAAGAAGGAGCTCTGGCTCTACGCCTACGAGGACTGCATCGACCTCATCGCCAAGCTGCCTTCCATCGCCGGTCGCATCTACCGCAACGTGTTCAAGGATGGCAAGGTCGCCGAGATCGAGGCCGACAAGGACTACTCCTACAACATGGCCAAGCTGCTCGGATTCTCGGGCAACGACGAGTTCGTCGAGCTCATGCGTCTGTACCTGACCATCCACACCGACCACGAGGGTGGTAACGTGTCCGCCCACACCACCCACCTGGTCGGCTCTGCCCTCTCCTCGCCCTTCCTGTCCCTCGCCGCCGGCCTGAACGGTCTCGCCGGCCCGCTCCACGGACGCGCCAACCAGGAGGTCCTCGAGTGGATCCTCGAGATGAAGGGCAAGATCGGCTCCAACGTGACCGACGCCGACATCGAGAAGTACCTATGGGACACCCTCAACGCCGGCCGCGTCGTGCCCGGCTACGGCCACGCCGTCCTGCGCAAGACCGACCCGCGCTACACCGCCCAGCGCGAGTTCGCGCTCAAGTACCTGCCGGACTACGACCTCTTCAAGCTCGTCTCGCAGATCTACCAGGTCGCCCCCGGCGTCCTGACCAAGCACGGAAAGACCAAGAACCCGTGGCCCAACGTGGACTCGCACTCGGGAGTCCTGCTGCAGTACTACGGCCTGACCGAGGAGTCGTACTACACCGTCCTCTTCGGTGTCTCGCGCGCCCTCGGCGTCTTGCCCCAGTACATCATCGACCGTGCCCTCGGCGCGCCCATCGAGCGCCCCAAGTCGTTCTCGACCGAGGCCTACGCCAAGCTCGTCGGCTACAAGTTTGAGTAAACTGAGACGGACCGACCGGATCGGACGTTTAATCGGGAGCAGGCAAAGGGTTGTATGCAAAAACAAATCGAGAAAAGCTCAAGCTTGTCTTTTTTTGAATACTCTTTAGAGCGTTTCCTGTGTAATAACATTTGAATTTATTTGGGAAATGGCAAATGAATGTCAATGATCTTCTATCACTATTTTTTATCCACAACGTGTAGTCTATAAACTTGAACACCTGCTAAATGAATTAGCGGACAAGCCGTTATAATTAATTAGCGTGCTCAAGACTATAAATTGTTACGGGTACGGAAGCACGATCTGTAAGTGTTACAAATTCTATCTAACAAATTGTATTTCTGACCCCAGTATACTGATCCGGGTAACTTAGAAAAAATTGAAAAAAAAAGTTTACTGCAGAAGCCTCCACACCCGGGTCGCCAAATGCATCCTACTACACCACCTCCTCGACCCCATGACACCAATCTACTAGGGCTTCATGGAAGGCAGCATTTTAAGCCGTCAAATATACATATGAAAATACATATAAGTGGGTCCATGGAGAAATGCAAGAGACGGGTGAGCGTGAAGCTTCTGCAGAAGGAGAGGGACGTTGTCCACTCCCCTGAGGAAACAGACCGCCGCGAACGACGACTGCTTCCTCGAGGTTTTTAAGCCTCTTGTTGTTAGTATTTTGTCGAACGGGTATAACCTGCTGTCGAATGTCGTCGTCGTTGTTGTTGTCTGCTGTCGAGGGTTGCCGAGGCCGAAGGTTGTTGTCCATGCTTCTTCACCGGGCTACTTCGCAATCCTCCTCTTTTCCAGCCCACCCCCTCCTAGCCCTCAACCGTTGCTGATCCAGTGCTGATCCGAATACCATGCTGTGCTGAGAACAGGCTTGGTCCGTGTTGCTGAGGCTGAAGGTTGCTGAGATCGAAGGGTGCCGAAGTCGAACGTCGAGGGTGTTAGCTGATACCAGATCGCGCGGCATCATAAGACGACAATACACAAACATACCAATACAATAATTCATCCATCCATCAAAATCAATAAAATATCAAGTGGTATATATCAGCAGATCAAAACAAACATCGATGCTGTTGCCCGGGTGTCGGGGTGTCGGGGTGGTTGGGTGGGAAGGAGGAACAGCGGCGCGGCGGGGGGATTTTATAGCGGCGGGGGCGTGGGCGAACCGGCGGCGGACGGTGACGAGTTGGCAAAAGGGCGGTCGCGGTGTTGTTGTTGTGCCGAGTTTGTGCGGCGATTAGGGCTTTGGGCAGGCCGGCGCTGCGAAACGGGCCAGCGTCGCACGAAGTGGATGGTGCGGATGTTAGCTTGAAAATTCATAGTAAATATAATTGAAATGTTCACGATGGGTTTGCGAACAGAACTACTGAGTGCAATGTAGTACTGCTAGTGGAGTGCTTTTGATGATTCGGATGGACCGTAGACCGGCGTAGTAAAATGCCGTGGTATAGAGCCCCGTTGTTTTTACATGATCCATAAATTCATTGGCAGTCCCTTGTTTTAAACTAACCCAGAAGAAATTTACAAATACAGTTATAGTTTAATACAGCTCTCGTCACAGTTATACGGTATATACTTGCCACGCGGTTATAAAAACGCAACTACTTTACGGCGGATTAAGGGCGAGGCGCGTAGTAATAAAGTTCACTTTAGACGAGTTGGGAGCGAAGTAAACAGCTGACTAATATGCCATGCACGAATGTCAGTAGCTCCCGTAAGTTGGCAATAGATTGGCCTGCCGCATTCAAAACTTGTTATATATGTTTCTCTCTTGTTGTGTCAGTATTGGACTTCGGTAAACGCGTTCTGGTTGACGCTTGTCGTACTGCAGATATAGTGATAACTTATTACCAATAGTAATCCTATTGTCGCTAGATTGCCTTGTCCACCTTAGGAATTTAAACTGCGTGACGGTGGTGCTCTTATTTGCCGATAGCGGCCGTTGCTTGTGTACTTCTTCAAGTTGCGAGGGTATTCGACGCGTCCACAACGCGTAAATTCGACGCGTATTTAATTTAGACGCGTCAAATAACGGCACGTGATTTTTTCCAGCGTTTCTTCCCAACGCGCCCCCTGCGCTCAAGAACAAACGGCCGCGGAGCTAGAGATCATCCCATCCAGATATCCTTTATCGATTGTCGCAATTTACATTTCCCAGATCGACAAACCTCTTTGCCAGTGCACGGAATTGTTGGTCGTAATTGCAAAATAATGGAGGAGCCTATGTCGCCTGCGCCAGAGCGTCATGACACACTGGAGGAGCAACGCGTGAGTAATGTCGCGAAGAGCGAGCCTATCGAGGAGTCGGCGAGTCTGTTATCGCCTCCGCCCTCGTCTTCACCGGAACCATTCAGTGAGCCGATTACACAGGTATGTGGTCTATTCTGAGATAAAGTGTCTGTGTTGGAGTTTTGGTATTGATCTATGAAATAGGAGCAACGCGAGTTCAATGATCTGGATTCAGACAAGAAATTAGCACGACTACGGTTCTTGGTCGAACGGTCGAAAGTCTACGCGTCAATTCTCACAGAGCGTCTTACGCAGCAGCAGCAACCGCAAGAGAAAGCTTCTCTTGCCGAGAAGAAAAAAGCGGAAGGTGGGAATGGCGGTAAATCGGCAACCACGGGCAAGAAGTTCAAAGTCATGGTCCCGATTACTAGATCACCACCGCCTGACGGGACTGGCACGCGCTCTAAATCGAAAGGTGTTCAGAGTACTTTAACAAACCCCAAAGCTAAGGTGTCTGACAAAGCGGCTGTGGTACGAAAGAGTCCTCGGAAGGGCAAACAGAATATGACCGATCTGGCAGGCGTTGTTGGCGGTTCTAAGGTATCGACGGTTGATATGCTCAAGGAGGTAGCCATGGAAAACGACTCTTCACTTGCCATCTCGAAACCGAAGTCAGTGTCGTCGAGACAGCCTTCACTTGTTACGGGAGGCGTGCTGAAGGACTATCAGCTCGCTGGAGTTGAATGGCTGATCTCGTTATACGAGAATGGTCTTAATGGTATTCTGGCAGATGAGATGGGATTAGGGTGAGCAGACCACTGCTGTAACCATTTACTTTTGGAGTACTAACGTGTGTAGCAAAACGCTTCAGACAATCGCATTCCTGGCTTTTTTGCGCGAGAAGGGCTCCTTTGGACCATTTCTAGTTGTGGCACCTTTGTCTACTTTGGACAATTGGGTTAACGAAATTCGCCGGTTTACACCCTCAATTCCTGTTCTGCTCTACCATGGATATCCTCCCGAACGCGCCGCAATGCGTGACAGCACGCTCTACCGCCCAGTTGACGGGAACTACCCGATTGTGATTACCAGCTACGACATTATTATAAGAGATACTCCCAAGCTGCGTCAAATCCAGTGGAAATATATCGTCATCGATGAGGGACACCGGATCAAGAACATGAACTGCAAGTTGGTTAAAGATCTGAAATCCTACGAATCGGCGAATCGGCTGTTGTTGACTGGTACGCCGCTTCAGAACAATTTGGCAGAGTTGTGGTCGCTTTTGAATTTCTTGTTACCTGACGTGTTCCACGACTTGGAGCTTTTCCAGAGCTGGTTCGATTTCTCGGCATTGCAGCGTGAGAACGGAAAACAGGAGATTCTGGATTCAGAGAACAAGCACCAGATAGTATCGAGTCTTCATGCTATTCTAAAGCCGTTTTTACTGCGCAGACTGAAGACCGATGTCGAGCTGTCGTTGCCTAGTAAGCGGGAGTACATTTTATACGCACCACTCACGCCAGTGCAGCAGGAACTTTACAGGCGTTTAATGGCACATGATGTCAAGCAGTTCTTGATGGACAAAATCCTAGACAGTCATGGAATTAAACGTCCGTCAGATGCGGATAAGATTCAGTCCGCGGCGAAGAGAGCTCGAGTTTCGGAATCTCCAGAGAGTGAAAGCTCAGAGACCCCGAAACGAAAGTCACGTCGGCGCGCGGCCATGAGCGCTGAAGGTACATATGAGGAAATCAACGACGAGGCTTACTTTGATAAACTGCTCAACTCGCCGGAATCTTTGATTGACTTTATGCCTGAGGAGACCGAAGAGGATCGTGTTGCTCGTGACAACCTCGTTGCTAGTATGTCCTCGCTTGATGTTGTTTGCCAGTCGTTTACTTGATGCTAACTTGTTACAGAAAAAACCATGAACACCAAGAAACTGCAGAATCTGATTATGCAGCTTCGTCTTGCATGCAACTCGCCTCATCTATTTTACACGCCGTGGGATGATACCGAGAGTCTTATTACAGAACCCAACGAGTCTATTGTGAACGAGTCTGGCAAGATGCTTCTTCTTGATCGGATCCTGCCCGAACTGTTTGCGCGTGGCCATAAAGTGCTGATTTTCAGTCAATTTAGAAAAATGCTGGATATAATCCAGGATTACGTCGAAGTACTCCGCGGCTGGAGCCTCTGTCGGCTCGATGGAGGCGTACAGCAGTTTGAGCGGAAGGAGCAAATAGCGGAATTCAACACGGATCCGGATTGCAGAATATTTCTGTTGTCGACTCGTGCCGGTGGACTTGGAATTAATTTGACAGCGGCAGATACTGTGATTTTGTTTGATAGTGACTGGAATCCGCAGCAGGATTTGCAGGCTATGGATCGTGCTCACCGAATCGGACAGACGAGACCGGTGCTTGTGTATCGATTTGCAACTGCGAATACAGTTGAGCAGACTATGCTCGAGAAAGCCGATTCTAAACGACAGCTCGAAAAGCTCGTCATTCAGAAAGGAAAGTTCAAAAGTTTGCTGTCTTCTGTGCACGGAGCAAGTGACGAGCTTGCCGCATTACTTTTAGGCGACGATGGTATGGAGAAGTTTGTCGTCAAGGAACGTGGAGACGTTATTTTATCCGACGAGGAACTGGAGGTTTTGATGGACAGAACTGATGAAGCGTATGAGAAGGCGCAGAGCGGGAAACAGGATAGAAGTTCTATGTTCAAGGTTGTCGATACAGCTGCGGCAAAACAGACGGATTTGCTATAGAGTTAGAATCAGAGGAGCTGTTGACTGACTGTATGATTAGTACGATATTGAGATTTAGGGGCTATGCCTCACTGCGCATATACGAGGGTGTTATATAGTGTACAATGTTAAAATCTATACTCTGCTTTTTATAATACTTCATGGGTTCCACTGGCATTACCCCTCAAAGAGACGATGGGATCCAAGGGACGGGATGGTGGCCGGTTGCCATCGTCACAGCCTTGTAGGGTTCATTGGCAAGATCTCCAGGTAAATGTGTTACAGGGAGGTCTCGCCCACGAATCCTACAGAGCCCGTGACCACGGCAATCAGCAACCGATTCAGTCTCCATCTGATCCGCATAGAATCAAGTGTTCCTCATAGAGTCTTCCCACAAAACATAATGCCCATGTCATTCAGATCACATATTCATGCCAGAGCCTTCAGCTCGTTTTTCATCATCGTGCAGAAACTCTCGAACACTACAGCATCGTACCCGTAGAGCCATTGGATAACGCATTCATGTCTTTGATTGAACGAAAGCTTGAACCGAAACAAAGAAGATTCTCCATCGCTGGCAGTTGGGCGCGGGTTGTCGTCGCTATCCCTTTTCCTTTTGTTTCGACGGCGAAAGCTGCGAGACCAAACATTTCCTGACGCGCATGATCCAATGATGTACGTGCTGGTATCATTCCCACTGCTGGCATCAACTGGTTGAGGATCGCAAAGCTCCATGAATCCTTGGTACTGCGTCGTTAACTGATTGTGCACTGAATCAGCAAGATTTTTTGGAGAAGTGGTCTTAGTTACTTTCACGACCACACCAGTCGCAGGAGGAAGCAACTTCCGGAGGGAACTAGCGCTTTTGTCTGCCGATTCTGTAAAGCCATCACCTTCTGCTGCCCGAGCAAGCGCCACACTCGGCCTTAAACCGCCCCATCTCCAACCGATCGCCCACCGTTTTGTTTTTCCTTGAACAAACTCGGTTACGACGTAGTTAAGCCTTGCAACTGACCGTCGTCCGTCTTGCTCCTCCTTTTCACAAATTCTTCGTAGAACCCCGACTATATCATTCAACGTCTCAAGTTTACCCAACATGCTCGTGTACCATGTCACTTGCGTGTCAGGGCGCGATTGAGCCAATGCAAACGATTCGGTGACCATTCGCGTCACGAACTCCAGTTCGCCGCCGGGTGTGATGAGCTCTGATGAAGACGCTGCAGTATCTGAGTGCGGGGGAAGAAATTTCAGCGCCTTGGATGCGTCCAAGGATTCTGCGGAAGAGTAGAATGGTGGATTGCACATCGTGAAAGTGAATGCTCTATTGCAGTTCGGTATTGCGAAAAATGGCGAGGTGGATTCCACATGGACGATTTGAATACGGTTTTGCATACCGTTATTGACAACATTGTCGTTAGCAGCTGCAATTGCTATAGGGTCAATGTCTGAATCAGTTAGCCTTCGTTTCCAAATGTGAACGGGTGTATAGAGCACCATACCTGTTCCCACAAACTGCCAGTTCTCTCGCAACCGGCAACCAAGAAGTGGGTATATACACGAGACACCCGTGCCGCTATACCCATTAGCACATACTACGTGCGTAATACAGATGAGTATGTCTTACATGTCTAACCCACGCACCGGACCTTGTGTCAACGAAGGATCATTTTGGTAATCCGAGTCAAGAAGATCCTGAATCCATAGGATATAATTCAGCCTGTTGGCTACGCGCGGACATAATCTGTCTGGAAGAAGATGCACAGAAAGATTGAAATCCTGCTTTAGTAGGACTTGCGTGAGAGTGCTGCAACATGTCAGCATTGTCCATCCACTTCTTCAGAAAAAAAACAAAAGAGCACGAACCAAACTGCATTATGATCGTCAAAATCAAGCGAATTGCGCTCGTCCAGGCTTTTGGTATTCGTCAATAAGGTAACTCTCGTGTAGCATTATAGGAAGCCAAAAAACCACGTACTACTCACAAAGCTCGGGGTATTTCGTTGCTAATTCACGGAAATCAGGTGGCTGCGTAGCGTAGATGTTCCGCGGGTGCATTATAATGCATCTCGGGATTGGGTCAGAATTATACGCCGAGTCCGAGTTCTCGATTCTTTGAATCTTGGATCCTTTAACTGATAAGGTTTGTCGGTAAAAACGTCGCTTATATAATTCGTACTTCTGTTTTGAGTTCTATCACAATTCACTGCGACTACGACTTGAGACTACCCATTTACTCACTGTGCATTACGACTCTGTCTATGGCTTGAGAGTAGCATTGAATTTTGAAACGACTTCTATAACTGCTTACTGCTATAGTTTTTCTGTTTTTATCAATATCCCTGTGCAACTCGTATGCGAATCTTCCAAACACTGTGACCGGCTCGTCAGCTTTTACCCTTGTTATCACATCATATTCCTCTCAGGTTCTCAAAATGGCTACAATACATAACTCCGAATCGGAATCCATATTTCCCAAGTTTATGCCTATTGACTGTGAGGGCCCAGGCGCAGACTCCCTGTACTTATACAGCGTTGGCGGTTATCATCCCTTGAAGATTAACGATTACTTGCATGACGGGCGATACCAAGTGGTTTACAAGCTTGGAGCCGGCGGACACTCTACCGTGTGGCTAGCCCGCGACTTGCAGAATGCCTGCTACGTGGCAGTGAAGGTTAACATTGCTGTAACCAGTTCCGAAATCAGCGAGACTAGTATTTTGAGTATTCTTGAGAAAGCACAGTCTGGATTGGGAAGTGAGATAGTTCTGCCTGCCATTGATGAGTTCTGGGTTGTCGGGCCGAACGGGAAGCACAGGTGCATTGTCACTCCACCCGCACAGATGAATCTGTCAGATTCCCTTATGGCTTCGTTTTGTAGCCCTTTCCAGCTTGAAGTCGCGCGGTCAATAATTGCTCAGCTCGTTTGTGGGATAGCCTTTCTGCACAGTCAGGACATTGTACACGGTGGTATGTAGTCTTATTTAAGGAACTATTTGGAGCTTCTGACTGACCAGATTTCTTGCTAGATCTTCATATGGCCAACATTTTAATCCGATTCCCCAAGTCTCTGGACCAGTGCTCCGTGCCAGAACTGTACCAGAAATATGGCGAGCCTCGTTCAACGCCCGTTATTCAGCTCGATGGCAAGTCCCTGTCGAATGGCGTACCTGACCGTGTCTTCTTAAGCGGTGGGTTGGTCACAGACAGCGATAATGTTGCATTGGGTAGTGACCGGGTTGTCCTTTGCGATTTCGGACTATCTTATAACCCGTACAAGACTAGCCGAAATTTTTCATATGTTTCTCCTAACTATCGGCCACCCGAATCCTGGTTAGCTGACGAACCTCTTTCGTTCCCCTCGGATATTTGGTCACTTGCCTGTTGTATTTTCGAGATTTTTGGCTGTCGATCACTGTTTCATATGGCCTCGTCTGGAGAGGATCGTTGCACGGCCGAGATAGTTCAGGCTCTTGGAATTTTACCTCCTGAGTGGTGGCAGAATTGGGCGGCAAGACCGAAATGGTTTACTGAGACGGGCGAGATGATTGCAAATGACAAGAAAGGCAGCCACATTACATGGGACATGAGGTTCGAAGACGGCGTTGTGGAGCCTCGGGCCCGTCTCAGAATGGACGCTGTCACGGAGAGTGAAAGGACGGCGTTTGAAGAGATGATTTTGCCAATGCTGGCTTACCGACCGGAAGAACGAGCGACTGCGCAGCAGGTACTGGATTCGGAATGGATGAGAGTATGGGGACTGCCAGCGCTTGCAGAGAGCGATCGTATTGCTCAGTCTGCTGCGAAGTAAAATGCATCTACGCCTTAAGCTGGAAGTAATTAAAGTATAGGTTAGCTAATTCATGAATATATTTCTTGCTACCCAATCGTCGTTCCAAGAGAAATAATCAAATTACCGAAGAATACTCGTCTTATGAAGAGTACCCGTAACGCAAAAGACCCGTCTCAACAAAGTCAATAACATGTGCAAACGAGCTTGGTTCCAGCTTCATAGAAAGACGTTGGACTGGTAGAATTAAACTTATTAATACTCCAAACGGCAACTGGTCACGTAACATTCTGGCATTTTGACGCCCAATGATCTTAATCTAATTTGGATTTCAAGCAAACATGAAAAGTAGTAACAGAAGTCAGATTGTTGGACGATAGCCATTAAGTCTTTTTGAGAAGCCGTGATCACGAAGCGAGGGCGCGTGCCGAGATTATTCAAATGCATATGCTCATTACGAATAGCGTCGTGCAAGCCGGGAAGCCCTAACAAAGGTCAGTGCGTATCTCAGGCCTTTGACTGATTGATTTGATGGAAACCAGCACGTTCTGCTCGTCCGCGACGGCACGCCGGCAGATTCCGGATCGCTTTGAAGGGGCCCGGTTTGGTGGTGGAGCGTTCCATTGATTGGTATGCACACGCTACACGGTCGGGGTATTAGTGTTATATATAGTAAATTGGATATTTTAGTGAAATAAGATCATTCTCGACTGCTATAGAGTGAGCTAATTCGGTGAGAGGGCAGTTTTGAGAACATCTAAAGCGAAGTCAAAATTCTGAATTTCAGAATTTGAGATTTGCACGTGATCTTTAATTTCCAGAAATTTTATCAGAAGTCCCAACATCAACAACACTTCGCGTGTACTCGAACAGCTGCTATCCCAAGAAGCAGTCCACTTTGAATATTGTTCTATATGAATGGACGGTCGTTATAGTTTCGAAGTAATAGTGAATATAATGCGACTTTATTAGAGCTAATACGAATCATTTGCAAGTGTTATGGACGAAGACGACGAAGACGACGAAATCAGAAGCGTCTACGGTGTCGGAGACGACGGCGATATCTCACTTCGACCACCAACAAGTCCGCCCGTGAATGGGATTGAGGAGTATATTTTTGCGACGCAAGCGATATGGAACTCGTCTGATCAAATTTTGAAGCCGTCGTCGGAGGGTTCGGATTTGGAGGACGACGATGAAGACGGTGGGGACGGCTTGCACGTGCCGGATACTTTGCAAGTAGAGGACGACGGAACTAGTCCTGCCGCGGATAGCCCGGTCGAGGAGGTTCTCGGAGGAGTCGAAAATGAGGATGTGGAGAGACCGCGTAAACGTGCACGGTTTGAGTCTGATAGTAGCGATCTATCGGACCTGGATTCTGTGCGAGACTCAAGCTCCGATTCTGAATCCTGTGGATCCGACGAGTCTGCCGAACCAATGCTCAGACGTGAATACAACGAAAACTACCTCGAACTTCTCAATCACGAGATAGACGAGTTTATGAATCCGCAAGCACACTTTGGATCAACGTCGGTCGTGAAAGAGGATTCATCGAGCGAAAATGAAAATCACCCGCTCACTCTGGTCAATCACGCACCTGGGCGAAGGCCATTACAGTCATCGACGGTGAATAAAAGGACTACATGGAGTTCGCTTGAAAAGGAACTGTTTTTTGAGTATTTGGGACGGCGGTCGCGACACGACCCTGCTGGAGTTGCTCGAGGCGTGGGTACAAAGACGACAGCTGAATGTGCAGAATACATTGCAGTGCTGGAGTCTGAGCTTGACGAAGTGCGAGCGAATGAACGCAGAAGAGGTACGAGTGGGATGCGACTGCGATGGAAAAGAGTTATGCGGAAGATCCCGGCAGCTAGAGTGATGTCAAGAAAATGGATTCAGATGGAAGAGCAAGAAAGCCGGTATTTGGAAAATTTCAGTGAGTGGAGAGAGAGAAGATTGGATAAAAAAGTATGGCACCGGTTATCACGCAACGGGCAGACGGCTTTGGAGGATATCGAAATGCTGGATGAATCAGATATGGAAGCAGGACATTTCTCAGAACCGAACGAGCCAGCTCTTGAGCGTCACAGCGTGGACGACGCTGTGACTGCGGATGTCCACGAACTGCACACAGAACAAGCTACAGTGAAAGTTCCAGCTATAACAGGTAGAACACCAAAAGCTGTGACGGCAGCTGACGTGCTGAATATCGACGGCAAAGTTGATAAGTTCTGTTTGAAGTTGTTGAAGCGGCATAAGCGCTTGCATCCAGACAATGATGAATACACATCTGTAGGCAATGAATTTGCGCCCTCCTTTGAGTTGCTGAATGTCGAACGATTTTCGGAGCTCTCTACAGAGTATGTCCTATTTATTCCCGATCCTTGAATTTTATGCTAACATTATACAGCTTGTACTACAACCAAAATCCGCAATCGAAAACGATCAACAGCGAGCTGGAGTATCATTCACTCCAGTATTCAGCCATGGAGTTATTTCATGGTTTAGCAACACAGTACACGCGCCGTCTCCTAGCTGCTCTTATCCCGATAGCAGAGATGCGGCTTCGCGTAACCGACAATTCACGTTTTCGAACACTCCGAATTGTGAGGCGGAAGGATGTGGAAGCAGCGTGTGCGGTGATTGGGGCCGATACGCAGAAAGACAGAGATGAGTTCTGGGTGGGCTTGAAGCGGCGAAATCCGGGGATTGAGATTGTGAAGCCGTATAAAGTGGTTAAAGGCATCGTGGAATATGACGATGATCTCAAGTGGTTTGAAGAGCCGTTGCGCAAGCAGAATAAGAAGAAGCAGCATTATAGTTGACCTATAGTTCGGCTTGAGTGTATATAAGAGAGTTTTGAACAATTGTACGTGGAGTTTGGGCTGCATATTGCATTTACATAGGCTATTTTTTTTATGTATAACTATAGACTGTATATCAAGAATCTACTTTAATTTCTCAGTGAGTTCAGGGACGGCTTCGAACAAGTCTGCGACGAGTCCGAGGTCGGCAACCTCAAAGATGGGCGCATCAGGATCTGTCGATGGTTAATTGATATTCGGAACACTAAAGCGAAATACAATAACACATACCTTTGTTGATGGCGACAATAGTCTTACTGTCCTTCATACCGGCCAAATGCTGAATCGCGCCACTGATACCGACAGCGATATACAAGTCAGGGGCGACGACCTTACCAGTCTGTCCGACCTGCAGCGAGTTGTCTGCGAATCCGGAATCGACAGCCGCGCGACTAGCACCGACAGCAGCGCCAAGCGAGTCCGCCAATGGGTACATAACGGCGTCAAAAGTCGCCTTATCCTTAAGTCCACGACCACCAGATACGACCTTCTTCGCACTGCCGAGATCAGGACGTTCGCTGACTGTCAGTTCCTCGGAAACGAACGAAGTGGTCGACGACGCGGCGGGATCGACGGCGATCTCAATAGGCGCCGCACTCGATCCAACAGCCGGCTCCGGGAACGACGATGACCGAACGGTGATCAGTTTGATGGGGTCAGTGGACTTGACGGTCATGATCACGTTGCCGGCGTAGATGGGACGGACAAAGGTGTCGGCCGACTGCACGTCTATGATGTCGCTGATCTGTTGTGTGTCGAGCAATGCGGCCGCTCGCGGTAGAACGTTCTTGCCGAACGCAGAGGCCGGGGCAAAAACATGCGTGAATCCGCCGGCTTTGACGTTTTCGATAATCAGAGGAGCGAAGCTCTCAGCGAGGCCCTGCGGGAGGCATTAGCATGGGATCACGAGCTCCTGATCTCGCCTCGCGAGTCGAACGACAATTCGCTGAATTGAAACCAGCATATATACGTACATGATCATAAGCTGCGCTAGAAGCAGTAAGCACTTTAGACACGCCCTCAACCTTGGAGACCGACTCCGCTGCCGCAGCAGACGCAGATCCGGCTAGAAGAACAGTAACTGGCCCTCCAGCCTTGACGGCGGCCGAGAGCACGTTGTAGCTCGGCGAGCCGGCCTCGAGCACGGCCAGCGACGCCAGCGTGCGACGCAGCGAGGACGACGCCCGCAGCCAGGTCGTCGGACGGCGGAATGGGTGGGCCAGAAGAGCCATTGTGTGGGGGGAGTATGTGGAGAGTTGAGGTGGTGAAGAGCGACGACCCGACGATGCAACACGACTTTGGGATTTTGCCGATGTCGGCACTCGGCCGCGGCCTCGGCAAGCTGCTCGACGAACAACGCGTGATCGCAGAGACGTGTTTGCGGTGATGCTCAAAGCGCGCATCACGTGCACGTCACGTGCAACTAGTTACAAGTCACGTGCATCACGTGGTGCACAAACATCATACCGCGCGTGGCTTATGCAGTTCTCGCCGACCGCACTTTCGTCGTGTTTGGCGAAAACACGCCGCCCTTAATTCCCCTCGTCACGCCGCCTGATAAACGCTCGCACCCCGACGCGTCGAGCTTGCAAGCAATCGCCCAATTTTTTTTTTGGCAAACACAACCCGCGTCCGCACAACCCAGCACATCCGCCAATGGAGGACTCGAATCCGCCGTCGACGGCTGCGACCGAGTCGCCGAGCCAGCCTCCTGTTTCCGTCGAGGAGCCTGTTGTTGCTGGTTCTCCTGCGCCCGCGAGCGCGGTCGAGACGCCTGTTGATACCGTCGACGAGGGTTCGTCGTCTGTTCCGCCGGCCGAGCTTGGAACTGCTGCGGTTGATTTGGCTACGGTTGATACCGAGATCCCGGACGCGCCACCGGCGCCGGATGCGTCTGAGGAGCCCGCGGAAGCGCCTGTTGCCGCGTCTGAGCCTGCTACGGAATCAGTTGCTGCTTCGCCAGCTGTGCCCGTGCCGGAAGAAGAAGAAACTGTGCCGAAGGAGGAGAAGGCGGATGAGCCTGCTGCTACCGACGACGCAATGGACGTCGACGAACCTGCTCCCGCGGCAGAGGGCGAAAGCGCGCAGATCACGCCTGCTGTGGAGAGTGGTACGACTGAAGGTACTCCGCAGCCTACTCCGCAGGCTGAAAATGGCGTCGTTGTCGTGGTCCAGGAGGCAGAGCAGAAGCGCACTCTCGAGGAAGAGGCAAAGGCATTCTTGGTAGAACAGACACACAGCGTGATCATCCCGTCCTACGCGGCGTGGTTCGAGATGGCCAAGATTAATGACATTGAACGCAAATCGCTGCCAGAATTTTTCAACAACCGAAACCGCTCAAAGACACCGACCGTTTATCGTGATTACAGAGATTTTATGATCAACACTTACAGACTTAACCCGGTCGAGTACCTAACTGTCACCGCGTGCCGTCGAAATCTGGCTGGTGACGTGTGTGCGATCATGCGCGTGCATGCGTTTCTCGAACAATGGGGATTGATCAACTATCAGGTATTTTCCAGCAATTTGTTCAAGCAAAATGCGTATCTGTGCTAATTGACAAAAATAGATTGACCCCGAAACCCGGCCATCGTCGATTGGCCCGCCATTCACAGGCCATTTCCGCGTTATTGCAGACACTCCCCGCGGACTTCAGCCATTCCACCCCGGCACAGGCGCGTCTACTTCCGGAGGCCAGTCTCACCCGGGAACCGAGCGAGGTCTTGCGACGGCTCCGATCAAGCCTGATTTGAACCTCGAGATCCGGAAAACGTTTTACGAGAATTCTTCGGCGTCGTTGGCGTCCGACACGCTGAACGGGAACGCGCGCAAGACTTACAACTGTTTCACTTGCGGTAACGATTGTACGCGGGTGCGATATCATTCGATGAAAAACAAACAGTATGATTTGTGCGCAAACTGTTTCCTCGAGAGTCGGTTCCCAGGATCGAGTCAGACGTCGGACTTTGTCAAGTTTGAGGATACCGGATATCTTGCCGCTGACCGTGATCGTGAATGGACTGACCAGGAGACGTTGCTGTTGCTCGAAGGCATGGAGCTCTTTGATGAAGATTGGAGCGCGATTGCGGACCATGTCGGTTCGCGTACTCGCGAACAGTGCGTGCTCAAGTTCTTGCAGCTTCCTATCGAAGACGCGTACCTCGAGAGTAATCCGGAATCTATCGGACCATTGCAGTACAGTCATATCCCGTTATCGCAGGCAGACAATCCAGTTATGAGCGTGGTTGCGTTCTTGGCTAGTATAGTCGATCCCAAGGTTGCCGCGGCAGCTGCGCAGACCGCGCTGCCAGAGATGACAAAAGCTATTCAGGATCAGATTAGCAAGTCTACAAGTGGTGAAAAGGGCGAGGAAGCAGCGGCGCAGGGAACGAATGGAAAATCTGAAGATCAGCATATGGACGACGCGCCGCCAGAAGATACGTCGGCTGCGACGGAGGAGGAGGCGGCTGAATCTGGAACTAACGGTACGGTCAAGAAGGCTGCGTCGATCGCGCTTGGTGTCGGAGCTGCTCGTGCGCATTTACTTGCCACTGACGAAGAACGCGAGATGACGCGGTTAGTGAATTCGTTGGTGAACATGCAATCGCGCAAGCTGGAGTTGAAACTCGCAAAGTTCACCGAACTCGAGCAAGTTCTTGAAGCCGAGCGACGTGAGATCGAGCAAGGTCGTCAGCAGCTGTTTATCGATCGTCTTGCGTTCCAGCGTGAGATGAATGCGCAGCGCAAGGCAGTGTCGGAGATGCAGCAGGCCGCGGCGGCTAATTTGGCGGCGGCGGAGGATGCGCGGGAGAAAGCCAACGCAGCTCTGGAGAGTGCCATGAACGGACAGATTCCGGATGGGTATGAGGCCGGAAGCGGGTTAACTCAAACGGGAGACGCAGCAGCAGCAGCGGAAACAGCAGCAGCGGAAGCAACAGCGGCGACGGACGGATTCAGCTTGACGGCGACGGAGCCTGACAGCATGTTTGACGATCATTCGCTGTCTATGCCGCCGCCCCCTGGATCCGGTTAGAACAAAAAATGGATGGGATTTGAGTTGATTTGTTATTTATTACCCTCTTTTTTTCTATTTCTCTAGGGATTTGTTTTATTTACTATGTTATTTTGTTTTCAGTTGTTCTTAGTTGATGTATACTATTTCATTGCGTCTTGCACTGCAGCGCGTGTATCGATAGAGAAATGTAGAAAATGTACAATTCTCACGAAGTTCTGTGTAACAGCTAGTGTAACCGGCCGATTCCGAAACAACTCCCGTATACGTCGTATTTCATTACCTGCAAGCCACCACAGCGCACGCGTACGCTATATTACATCAGATTTGCCCATGAATTAAAAACGCGAGCTGCGCTTGGAAGATCGTTTTTAAGGGGTTGCATCATATGCTCAGAGCCAACTTTACCCCTAATTTTCAGAAGAATGCGCCGCGTTTCCTCGGCGCCCCGCGGGGCCGCGCGCCCTCTGGTTTCGAACTGTAAACTATCGAGAACTTGAAGCACGACCACCGGACCACGTAGACCGGGCCGGTATAATATTATTGGAGAGCTGAGAAGTGAGAACTCTGGATAACTAAAAATTTGTGATCCAAGAGGCGGCTTAAGGAAAGCAAGTCACGTGCAGTAACGTTTTGCCCTGCCCTGCTGGCCAACTCTTAACTTTTCTCCCCAAGCCTTGCTGGCTTTTCGATTTCTAGAGAAGTTAAAGCCCGGCGGGTGTGATCTGCAAAGCAAAATAACTCGTCGTATATATGCAGCGCACAGGTGGTGGGGTTTAAAGTTTTGTGAACGTCGAAAGCGAGGAAAAGTGACGCGTCGGATTTTTTTTATTTTAGGCGGAGTGTTGATACATTTCCTGATTTGGAAGGCATGGAAGCTGGGCGACGCGTTTTGGGGAGGTGGTAAGGTAGTGTGTGATCAGACTTTTGCGTGCGTGTATGAGCTCCGCAAATCCTAATCGTATTACGTTTTTGAAGCGAATTAAATTAGGCAGGTTTGGGGTATTGTGCGTTGAGCAGGCCAGATCAGAATCGCGTCGCGCGGCGCGCGGGAGGACCGCGTGCGGTGCAGGCGACTTGTACAGCTCGACTCGACAACAGCTACGTATATTTTTTCTACTGACAAGGCCATATTGATATCGGTGAATCTATATATTTACTCTAGAGACTTGTGGAATATTTTATCAAACCCGCAGCGTCTTATTTGTTGTTATATCAAGCTGTGTGAGAAATGATGTCGGTGTCGAGATCAAGAACGATTCTGATGAGTACGAGATTAGCGATGAGATCTGTAGGTGCGCGGTTTAAACGACAGCGCGGTGAGCGTTCTGATATCGAGATTGAATGCACGGAGAAGAGACTTCTAAAGGAACGCGTTGATGATACGATGATTGTTAGTACGAGCAGCACCAGCAGCAATAGCGGTAGCAACAGCGGCGGCGACGGCGGCAGCAGCACCGACATTCGGAGGTATCGGAAGAACATCAAATCTAGGGAGAACGAGCGGCAGAAGCGTACATACCCGCGAAGAAGACTACCCAGACGGACAGACGAGAAGTTGTTCAGCGGATACCAGCCAATGAGACCCTTAGCAGCGGCCAAGTTATGGCGCAACATATGGAGTCCTGTCGCGCGAAGCGGTACACGAACGCAGCGGCGGAAGCTGAGGGCAGTCAGATCTGAGGCGGATGAGCAGGATGAGGAGGACATGCGTGAGAAGGACGAAGGGGTGGTGGTGATGGAGGATGAGGAGGATGACGGCAAAGAGCCTCAGATCACGCAGTTTCCGCGGCATGGACCGCGACGCGCGATGGGTGTGCCGGGCCGCATGCGCGATACGGGGTCGTTGCGTGTGAATCTTGCGCGCGTGATGCTGGCGAGGAAGGTGCGAGTGACGGTGGCGAGTTATTGTGGTGGAGCAGGGCCGGGGCGGCAGCAGCGGCAGCGGCCGCGGGGACGGTACTATTAGGGAAGTGAAGAGCTGGAGGTGGGAAGGTGGTGGATTGATCGCATTGGCGGGTTGGACTCCTTTATTATGATTCATGAGGGCGTGATTGGGAGCCGCGGAAGGCCCCAGGGGGGGAGTTATGCGATATTCAGAGTTTCGTGAATCGAGGTGCGGTGACCCGAGTAAAGCACTCAGACTCGGCGTGTACGCAATCCTTTGCAATGATATTCCGTGTACTGTGCTATTATTGTCCACCAACTCAGCCATTCTATTCTAGTGTAATGTAGTACTGTAGTACTGTAGCACCGACTATAGACTAGTACAAACTACTACTGCAGGAGCAGGCCGGTGGCCACGCAGTGGTGTCATACGCGATCTGCTAAGCGGCCACCGCACTGCTGCGGCCGAATAGGGTAACCTGATTACTTTACGCGTCGGGATTGGAACCAGAACTGGAACTGGCCCGACTGGCTGCCGTAGAACGAGCTGCTGGCTGCTCACTGCCGATAGTTGATAGTAATTCCAAGACTAGCTTGAATCTTGATAGTAGTAGAAAAGAGCAATAGCTCTAGAGCACCCGGGCCGGGCCGGCCGCCGGCAGTCGCAGTCGCAGTCGCAGCGCCGATCGCGACGCGTGACTGGGCCGGCGCGGAGGTTTACAGGGCGCCGCGAGGACCACAGTCAGAAAACAGAGCCGGAAGACAAAAGCCTAAGCCTGAGCAGTGAGCAAGGCGGCGGGGGCAACTTAGTCCAGTGGGCGCCGGTCACAGCTGTGTGAGCCGTGAACGCGTGAGCGGCGCTGCTGGCAGGTATGTTGACTAGTTGACCAGCTTGTTCTGCTGCTATTATATTGCCTTTCTAGATTGTAAAGAGCATAGAATTAACAATAACAATTGACATTGCATTTGTCAAAAGGGTAGTTGTGAAAGTAAACTACTCGGGTGCTCTATGGGTTATGCTATGCCTATAGTCGCCGAACGCGCTTCACGAGTCGCTGTCTTACTCGCAAGCCTAAGTTACTCGCAAGCCTAAGCCCCCAAGGCCCAGCAAATAGTCTAAAGAGTAAAGAGCTCACCCGCAATCCAGCTCACCGCGCCGCTCACCAGCCCGCCTGAGAACGCTGCGCCGTGGTCCAGGGCGCAGGGCTCGTGTGTGAGTCCGCGGTGAGCGAGCTGTGAGCGCCGGCCGACTCCCAACGCGGGCCTCGAAGTCTGTTTCCTCAGCCCTTCCGCTGCTCCCACGCTCCCCTTCACCCTCGCCCCTCCCTCCCTCCCCCCTTCCTCCTCCGCGGGCTCTTGTACATTAGTGCGGTCGTCCTCCGTCTGTGGTGAGTCCCCCCGTCTGCTTTGCTTTGCTGTCCAGCCTCTCCTGCCCGCCGAGCGAGCCCGTCGTCCTCTCGAGCTCTCTTCCTGGCACCCGGGCCTGTGCGACGGGTCACTGTCCGCGCCTGCCGTCTGGAGCGACGCTGGTTGAGCCCGCTGGCCCGCCTGTTCCCGCTCCTCAACACCTCGCGGCATCGCTTCTTGTGCTTCTCGTGCTTCTCGTGCTGCCTGCTTTGCCGGTAGTGCTGTTTGCAAGTCGCTGCTTTGCTCGAACCGCGCTGCTTCGTGCCGTTCGTCGCGTGTGCTTGATCTTTGCTTTGCTTAGACTCACCAACTGCATCACCACCGCGCCCGCAACCACCTCGCTCGCTCGCTCGCTCATGCGCGCTCTCTGATCGATCGATTCGCAAGACTGACCACTCGCGCTTCTCTAGGTGTCTTTTTTGCTCTCAGTTTTCCTCGATTGATGGCTTTTGCTGCCCAGTCGAGTGTCTCTAGATTTCCGCAGTCTTCGCCGCCGCCGCCGCAGCTTCCCTGCGACCGCTCCCGCTCCGTCTCCTCCTCGGCCGCCGACTCGCCCCGGTTCGACTCCTTTTCTTCTCCCGCCAGCTCGTCTCTTTCTGCAGGCCTGCGCGCTGCGTCGTCTTCCCCCGGCACGGCCTCGTCGCCCTTTTCTTCGCTGCACTCTGCCGGCCACGCTCACGGCTCTGCCGACTACGCTGACCACAAGTCCTCCATCTACACGACCCAGACCCGGTTTTCTCACACCCGCTCTGCTTCTTCTTCTCACAGTAGAACGTCGCCCCTGTTCTTGAGCTCAGATCCGTCGTATCCGAGCCCCTCCGTCCCTGCCCTGTCCGCGCTGTCAGCTTCTGCTGGTTCGCGTTCCGCCTTTCCCGACTCTAGGCCTTTGTCCGCCATCATGGCCGATCCCGCCTTAGCAAAGGCTCAATTGGGTATCTTTGACGACGCCGTACGTTCTCCTTCCTATAACTTTTGTTTTTCATCGCTTTGCTTGGTCCTGCCTCGCCCCGAACCCTACCTGGTGACGGTTTGAGGCACTGGCTCTATGAGCAACAACTTGACAACGTCTTTACTGCCGCCTGCAAAACCATATGATCTTTTTCATTTCTGGTTTTGTTGGCAATTCACGTTGTACTTGTGCTAATATTTTCAATAGTTGGAGCAGAAGCGTCAGGAGCACGAGCGTCTGCGCTTGAAGCACATCCGTCGGTTCGAGCATGAAATGCACCTTCTCGCCGAGCAACAGCTCAAGGACGAGCAAATGCTTTTGCAGATGGCTGCCATGAATGAGGCCGAAAACGGCGGGACTACGGCGAACACGATCAGTGAGCCGGCCACCCCGCCAGACTACCGTGACACGCTTTCTGCCGCGCCGTCGGCCTCCATCCCAGTTACATCCGTTGGTGGGGACAGGATACGTTCAAACACTGTGCCGATTGGCGTGGCTGGACTTGCTACTCCTAACGGTCTGTCGCGTCTTTCTGGCGGTCAGCAGCTCATGACGCCGCCCGAGGACGCAATGCCGCGTACGCGTACGTTGACATCGACGTCTATCGGACCCGGACGACGCATGTCTAACGACGATCCCATGCTTTTCGATCTTGCGAAGCTGCGGGGTGGTCAAGATGTTGATGCTGCCGGCTACGGACTCGGTCAGATCAACACGACCAAGTTTCTGTTTGGCGATGACGCACCGTCAGCAGGTGCCAATGTTCCATCGACTTCGTCAGGCTCAAACGAGTTGAAGTTCAACACTACAAACGACAAGTTCCCCATCCTGATCCGCCGCGAGAGTTTTAGCCAGCAGCAGGCGCAGCAGTCTCAAGTGACGCCTGTTTCTCAGGCCCAGGGTCAGCAGGCGTCGGCCGGTTCCGCGCAGCAACAGGCATGGTCTTTCATGTCGCGTAACCGTTCGAATCAGCACAGCTTGTCGGGAATTCAATATGACCCGGCAAAGGACAAGCGTGCATCGGGTGAGATGTCTTCTACATACACGCTGTTCAACGGATCTCAAAATAAGGTAGAGCATTCTCCTTTGTCTGTTTACTTGTAACGCCAATATCTAACATCATCTAGTCGTTTAATGGAGACGGGTCACATTCGCGTCAGGCTTCTCAGCGTTCAATCTCCGAGCATGAACGCCATGATCAGTCGTTCCCGCAGTCTATCAGCCCAATGCCTGGATTTAATGGCGAGGGTGCGCCTGCTCCCGGGTATGCTTACGGCGGTCCTCCACCCCCTCAAGTATTCCACCCGCAGCAGGGCTATCCGTATCACATGTACGGTCAGAATGACGGAGTTTACGGATCCAACTCTTCGCCTGCTCCTTCTATCCCGATTGCTCCGCTTGCCATGTCCGCGCAGCACTCTCATCTCACGTCTGTATCGCACCAGTCTCAATCAGTCCGTTCGACGCCGTCGTCGCAACAGTCTAACCCAATGATGCATCGGTCGTCGCCGTCGTCTGTCTCGGTGTCGTCCAACTCGGCTGGCAATAGACGCCAGAGCGATCAGGATGTTAACCGGTTTGCAAACGTGGCGCTCGAGAGCCTTGCAAACGAGATTTACTCGCTCTGTAAGGATCAGCATGGGTGCAGATATCTTCAGAAGAAGCTCGAAGAGCGAAATCCTGCGTATCTTGCCATGATTTTCAACGAGACGTATCCGCATGTTGTCGAGCTCATGATTGGTGGGTCCATCTGGTGAATTCTAATGAGGTTTTCGAGTTTTTTCTAACCTGGCTTTAGATCCGTTTGGCAACTATTTGTGCCAGAAGCTGCTGGAGCATGCAAGTGATGAGCAGCGTACGGTTCTGGTTGAGACGGCTGCTCCGCAGCTTGTCAAGATTGCACTTAATCAGCATGGAACTCGTGCGCTTCAGAAGATGATTGAGCATGTGTCTACTCCTGAGCAGGTATGTATTACAAAAACACAATTGGCAAATGAAATTTTTGACTAACTCCGCTATAGATCAACTTGATTGTGAACGCGCTGAAGACAAATGTTGTTGAGCTGATTCAGGACTTGAATGGCAATCACGTCATTCAAAAGTGCCTGAATAGATTGTCGACCGATGATGCGCAATTTATTTTCGACGCGGTTAGCCAGAACTGCGTTGCTGTCGGTACTCACCGACATGGTTGCTGCGTTTTGCAACGCTGTATCGATCATGCTTCTGAAGCTCAGAAGCTGCAGCTTGTGAATGAAATCACGACGAACGCGTTTACGCTTGTTCAGGACCCGTTCGGAAACTACGTTACTCAATACGTGCTGGATCTTTGCGATTCTAAATACTCGGACCCGCTGATTCGCAGGTTCGCGGGCAATGTCTGCACATTGTCGATGCAGAAGTTCAGCTCGAACGTGATTGAGAAGTGCATCCGGATCGCGGAACCGTCGACCCGCAAGATCTTGGTCGATGAGTTGTTGACGTCTGTGTTTTTGGAGAAGTTGCTGCGAGATTCGTATGCGAATTACGTGATTCAAACCGCGCTTGACTATGCGGACCTGCAGACTCGTGAGATGCTTGTCGATGCCATCCGTCCGATCTTGTCGTCGATCAGAAATACGCCGTACGGTCGTCGTATTCAGTCAAAGATCGTGGGGACGTCGGTCGGATCAACGCCGTCGTCCGGTGGATCTGGAGGCATGTCTCCTGCGAATCTACCGCAGCAGCCGCAGATGCAGAACCCGATTATCCAGCAGCAGCAGTACCAGAACTATCAGCGAGGAGGCGCGAATGCAAACTCTCTTGCTCGTCGCATGCAGGGTCTAGACCTGCAAGATGAGTTTGGCCATCCTCAGCAGCAGCAGCATAACCGTGGTCACCATCAGCATAGTCATAGCATGCACCAAGTTCCTCCTCAATTACAGCAGCGCCAGCAGCAACAGCACTATGGAATGCAGCAAGCGTTCCGCGGCGGCGCGGCGGGGTCGCCTTCGTTTGCTGGTAATGAATACACTGGCGGCAATGGCTACATGTAAAGTATATATTCAACTCACTGGACCGGAAAATGAAGATTTCTCAAGCTGCGACAAGCCTGGCGTCAGTATATTTGTCCAGCTGGAAATTGTTCGTCTTTCCAACAACCCGCGTTTCTTTGACTTTTTGCTATAAGTCCTGTATTTCTACGGCCTTGTTTGTGTTTTTCTTTTTCCTTTTTTTTGCAGGCGGATTTTTACATCGGGCATCGTGAATCGGCATAACATCTTATACATGTCACATCATCTTTATTCATTACGGTCGGGGTTATAACTGCCATCCCTTTCATTGTTTGGCGGGAACAAATTGTAAATTCTTTTTTTCTTCTTTTCTCTTCTCATTTTTATTGCTGCGGGATCTACTTTTTTATTCTATTTTCTCGCTATTTTTGTCGCTTTTTGTTGTTTGCTGCTTGCTGCTATATACAACAGCGAGGCGGGACCTGGTCTTCTTTTTCTTTTTGAACGGATTCAAATTTGCTCGATGATACGTCTGATTGTTAAAAGGCCGCCAGCTCACGTTTTGCTCAATTTATAACTATTTGTCTCGAGGCTTGTTTTTTCAAGAACGAAAACTTGCCTTTGTGATGTCATGACTTGTGTGTGTTTTTGTTCTTATGCTATATAACTTGTGTCTCCTTCAGCTATTTGTATCGTGGACGTAACTATATATGTCGCGTTGAGTAGCATTTGTGATTATATATATAATATAATAGTGTGTATTAACAGATTGACTATTTTCTTGATTGGCGTTTGTCGATGGTCATTGTCGTGCGTGAGCTGTGGTCGCGTTCCGTGATGTGCGCGAGAACAGCTGCACATTCACACTGCAAACAACATTTCTCAGTTCTCGATGCGGGCATTAAAAATTGTGAACGATCATCGCTAAAAAGCCGTTTCGTCTCAGCTGAAGACCCCACAGCAGGCTCGCGTAGGCGTTATAGGTCATAAGACGTGGGAGGTTCCGTTACCCGCAGGCTCGGCTCGAGAATCACGTCTTCCCAGGTTGCCAATTCACCGCCAACTGACTACAAAATGCTCCAATTAAACCCCCTTCAACCCTTGATCCCTGTCAGGCCAAAGAGTCTTTTAAGCCAGAGTGACCAGAGTCTATATCCAAAATGCATTATTGGTGAACATCGTGGCTCATCATGGTCCACCAAACGCGCAACGTCAATCGTGCCGATTTTCGTGATTCTTATGCGCACATGATCCCTTCAACTCAACCCTCAAAGCCCTACAATTTCTAAACCCCCTTCCTCCGAACCCGCTTATCAACCAACCCACGCCGCACTCACCCGCATTCTAGCACTATCACACTCCTATCAGCACCAGCCATCCCCATTTTTCAGCTTAACCAACTTGCATACACAACGCGTCGCATTTTTAAGCGCTTCACACATATCGAGAGTTTTAAATTCAGGGGTAAAGTCCTTGAATTCGGATTTTTTTTGTGAAATTTATCAAAAGTCTGACGTCATTACATGCGCCGCAGTGCACGCGGCGCCACAATTTCAGGGGCATTTTGGGTTTTCTAAAAGCTAAAATTGGACCCGCCGGATTAAAAAGTTTAAAACCAGTCCGGGTTGGGGTTTAGCTGCAACTGATATAAACGGGGCTTGTACTGCACGTGATTTTGAGTTATATCTTTTCGTGGAATTTTCTGACTGAGCTTTGTACATCGATCTCAGCGACGGAGTTCAAGAATTGGCGTAGGCCTTAATCATATCGAAAGTCCTCAGCTTTCCTTTGAATTAAAGTGGTTCATGATGTCGCTTCAGAACATTTCATATGTGTGTTCGCACCTGAAGAACTGCTCGATGGCGAGGATTCCGTTGACCTCAATCCAATACACAAAAGCGCATCTCGGAATTCTTCTCGGGCTTTACAGACACGGTCTTATCTCTGCAGTGTATCTTGGCGACACGAAGGGTCCGGATTTGCACCCCACAGATGTTACGAATCTGAATATTTCCTCCCGGCGTTTATGGCTATCGCTCAAGTACTTGGACACCAAGCCCGTGATACAACAGGCGGCGATGGTCTCGAGTCCCAGAAAGCGGTTTACTTTGACTATGAGGGAAATTAATAAACTTGTGCGCGGTGTGTCTGTCATGAGTGTCGCGCCCATTGTACCTGGCGAGGTGATGTTTTTGCGGACAGACAAGGGAATATTGGAATGCCGGGAGGCGCTGGCGATTGGACGAGGTGGAGAAGCGCTATGCAGATTCAAGTCGTGAAGTCTGTGGTCGTTTGTGGAAAAGCCTGTTACCGCTTTTATGTTTTTATGCGCAGTGACGATGTGATGGCTTCTATTTGCTACTCCCACCTTCAAAGTGGTTATAGCCGGATGTTGGCGGGAGGGGGGCGCGATTGGACAACTTTGAACGGAAACGGCAGCATGTGCTACTTGTATATATCAATAATTAAATTACTACAGCTCTTTGTCTTTATGTAACATTTTATGTGCAAAAGTTATTTACAAATTACAGCAGTCTGCGTGGCTCACCTGCTCTCAAAAGTCTCGAAAAAGGCGCTTCAAATTTCTGAAGTCGAGATTTTGTAAAGTAGTCATCCGAATTGGGTTTAGCTCGGTTGTTGTGGCAACGCCGCAGCGAAACATTCCAAAACAAGCGTACCGAAATGGTCCCCAGAATAAAAGTGCGTGCCAAACATCCAAATCGCGAACCCACAACATTTAATATTCTAGTAACACACAACATATTGCGCAGTTGTTTAGAGACGCCGGCACTTTAAGTGAAAGGCTTACATAGTGTCTTATCTAATTTGTTTGTTTTGAAAGAAGTTCTCTTTGGGAATACATCGCTGGCTGGGTGTCCGTCCAGGTACGTGTTTTGGGGATTGTTTTGATTGGATTCATAACATTCCAGTCCCTCTTCACGCGAGGTGTTCTACGCTCTCAATTGCTAACAAACTG
The DNA here is from genome assembly GCA_030568405.1 of Myxozyma monticola. Taxonomy (NCBI): domain Eukaryota; kingdom Fungi; phylum Ascomycota; class Lipomycetes; order Lipomycetales; family Lipomycetaceae; genus Myxozyma; species Myxozyma monticola. The sequence continues at coordinate 10,794 of JAJLTV010000089.1, read as the reverse complement.
ATTGCAGACTATTTCAGAACTGCATGAGCTCATTAGCGTTACAACAATGAGTTCGTTTTCTATTGAAGATAGCGCGGCAGATATCGACAAGCTGTCTCTGGGACTATCAGATGACTTTGACGCATCCGATCTGAAGTTCGACTTGGGTAGTCCCGAAGACAGCTATGCTCCCATTATTAGCCGCTACGCCGATGTCCCAAGTAATAAACACGGTCAAGGAGATGGAATGACCGCTGCTGGGAGAGAATTGGATGCTGCTTTGAAAAGTTTGCAGATTGACGACTCGGCGTCTTCAGTCGAAAGCATCGAGATTGGTCGCGGCTATGCCCACGAGTCTCCTGACGTGCGTATTGTCTTTTTTATTTATGCTGTGTATTTTCTTTGAACGGGAAGCTGACTTTAGTTATGTCGCAGCGTCATCAATCCTTCTCAGCGCGCAAAACATCAGAACGCACAAGTCCATTCGCGCGATCAGGAGTACCAACACAGAATGAGAATCGCCGTGAAACCGAGGCCAAACAGACGTTTTACGGTGCGTTGGATGAACGTCCAACCTCTGATCTTAACAGACCGCGAAGCCCTGTACCGTCTCGGTTTGCTGCGAAGGGAGGAGCGGCGCGTAAGGCTTCACGCGAGGTTCCTCACTCGTTCAAAACCGCAGAGGATTTATTGATGTCTTTGGGAATCGATACGGAGGAGATTGCGATTAAGCAGAATCAGAAGCAACGACCGCGTGCGAGCCATCGCGGAAAGAAGACTATGTTGCAGGATGCCACGAGCGTTTGTCTACCAGATATGACGGGAATCTCGTCCTTGGTTTCAAGTGATGTTACTCGCACAGACCTTGGCAAATCTACACACCGCAACATAGGATCAATCCCTATTAGCGGTGATGATCAAGGTAATTATTAATTTAAATGGTTGTGGTTCAGGCATGTACAGAATTTCTGACTTGATTTTAGCAATCCTGAGCGCACTTCGTACAATGCAGGACCGTATCCGGCAGCTTGAAAGTCAAAACAGCAACTATAGATCTTCAGCAATGAATTACGAGAGAGAGTTGGGACAGATGAAGACCGACTATGACGAAGCGCAAATGCGGATCAGATCGCTCGAACAGTCCAGTAGTATCTCACCTGCGGGTAAGGACAAAATTCAAAAAGCTTTAGAGAAGGAGCGACAGGGTTCGTACTCAGGACTGCGAATATTGAAGTGAATCATGCTAATAATTTTAGGCTGGATGAACAAACAAACGCAGCTCAGACTCCGAGTGGAAGCGCTAGAGAACGACGTGTCAGCGAAATCCGCGAGAAATCAAGAACTAGAAACTGAGCGAGCCTCTGCCATCAGTTCTTTGTCGGAATCTTTGCAGGAAATTGACAGACTTAACGATATTATTGGGTCGTCGAAGAAACTTCGTCAGGAGAAGTCGAGTAAAATGTCAGCGGATAAGAAGATCTTGACCAAGGACCGAATCTATGAAGAGGCTAGGCGGTACAAATCTAAGAGCGCCGGGACTGCCAGGCCGTCCGTGTCGGATGAGGTATTTACTTCTTTTAACGCTACCACATCTACAGAGCTAACTTATAGCAGGATGAATCTTATACCAATAACCTGAAAAGTGAATTCAATTCTAAGCAGCAGCGAGAGAAGAGCAAGAAGCGATCGTCTTTACGCGATAGCGCGGACAAGACGGCGGCCAAACGTCGCTCCTCTAAGCGTCAAGAGATCGAAACTGAGTCCGATGACGAGTCATATTACACCACGGACGATGAAGACTCAGCGACTGAGGATTCTGAGACTGAGGAGGTAAGCACTTTAGTTTGCTGTGTCTAGATGTTGCCATATACTAATCATTCGTTAGATTATTGTTCCTCGCAGAAAATCTACCAAGAGTCGAGGCCGGGCTCAGACTGGACGGGAGAAAGTCCCCAAGCCCACGGCTGGTATGATGAATGTTATGGATAACATGACTCGACACAATCCTGCAACCTGTACTGTATGCTCGCGTCGACGCACTCGGGAGCACATTGGACAAGCGAATGAACCTTACTTCACGTCGAAAAACCGTGATGGGTTTCCGACAGATTATGCTGGAGGCGCTGTTTGGGAAGAAGAGCACACAATGCGACCGTCCATGCCACCCACTGATGCAGTTGCTACTGTTTTGAGTCAGTTAGAAGATGAGTTCCGTCATCTCAAGCTGTAAGTTTTGCTAGATTATTTCTGTATGCGGATCAAGGTACTAACAAACACTATAGGAGCTATCAATCTGAAGTGGAGCAATACGAGAAGCTTGACCCGGCAGTTAGCAAGCGCAAACGCAAAGCCATTGTTGCAAGATTGAAGGAGACAGTAGGAAACCTTGAGGACAAGGCCGATCAGATTTACGCGCTATATGACGTCCTTGAAGCCAGTAATGCTACGGCAGGTTATCAGAAGTCGCGAGTTCGCGAACCAGCTCTGAATGAAGGAATGTGGGCTCCATGGGTCAATGCGTGAAAAGAGCGTGTGTGGGAGCTGGAGTAAATATCGGTTAGTGAAGTATGTTGTTTTGGGACGTGTTTAAGAAGGAAGCTCGTGAAGAGATCGCGCGATTGTTTTCAGAGGAAGTGAACTCCATACTGTGGATATCTGCTATGTATTTTTAGTTATAATGGAGGCGCCTCTTGAGATTGTACGCTTCTAGTGTGGTTTATAGGCATAATCAATGAATACGACTTAGTTATACAATGTTACACTATAAGTAGTGACCGAGTTACACAAAAATCATCAACCCCTTCTAACCAATGAATGCTAACTATCCCTACAACCACTGCTCGGCTATACTTCCTCGCCTAATAATCTCAGAGCATTCTTTAACTCTTTGACTGCTGTGTCGACATCTTCATAGTTCAGGGCTGATATAGCAAACCGGGAGTGCTTCTGCGCCAAGGAAAATCGTTGAGCTTCATCCATCATCTCCTTGACAGCCGCTGGTGAGACGTGCGCTTGCTGGTGATGGTAAGAAGCAGCCGAAGCGGGAGGTGCAGATGGTTGAGGACTGTATGAAGCTGTTGGAGGCGGCGGTTGTGAAAATACCGGGGGAGTAGCACGTGCGGGTGCCGGTGCGTATCCGTCCGAGGGGGCTGAAGGAAAAGAAGGCGGAGAAGAAATGCTGGGTAACGACCCTCCTGTGTTGTCAAGTGAGACACTCTTAATCGAGTCTGAAAGATCGGATACCGCGGGAGCTGGCGATGGGCTTCCTAGAGGCGCTGGCTCCGGAGATGCGGCAGGAACAGGCTCGGGCTCTTCATACGCATTTGGATCTTCGCCGTTGCTGAATGCTCGCAGGATTCTAACTGCATGGAACTTGCAGTATTTGATTTGGTCCAGCAAAGTCTGATCAGCTGTATCGAACAGCTTCAAGAGTTCAAGGAATGTAGATGCGGCGAACAGGTTGGTGGCCGTGGTCCTGAAAAAATTTAATATACACTCACGCTCACAAATACAGCATGCTATTCAATGACTTACTTGGTAACTGATTTGTTGATAATGTCCTTATCAGCATTGGCAAAGACTCTCGTAGCAAACTTCTCCACATACGCCTGTGCCACAACCGGGTCGCTTATCGTGTCCCGATCACTAAGCTGAGATTTTTCCTAACAAATGTCAATAACCGCAACTTTCACGTATCATCAAATGTACATACCGTCTCCACAATATCGAGAAGCTTGGTGACATACTCGGCGGCCTCTTCGTCCGTTTGATGGACCTTCGATGCTAATGCTTCCTCAATGGCATAGTATTTACCTGAACTATGTCAGCAACTAATGTAAGTTCGCTCTATACATCTTGAATCTCACAATAATATGAAATGACCGGATCAGCCTTCTCCAATTCCCGCGCTCTCGCGAGAAATGGCTGAATGAACTTCAGTGAAGTGGGAGGATTCGGAATGCTCATTGTGAATCAATGTCCCGTAGATACAGACTGTACAACGCAACAATTAAGCAAACAAAAAGATATACTAGCAGTGGGCCTTGATGCGTGCTTTAAATCTGGGTCGAAATTGTGTATGGTCGAATTGATTTAGATCCTGGAGAGGAATCACCAATTGTGCGATTGTTCGAGATGACGCGCGGAAGGGGTCATGTGATCAAATCCTAAATTAAAACGATCCCGAGTTAAGCATTCATCGCGTCGCGTCCAACAGTAAGTCGTATTAAATTCTACGGCAGGCGACGGTCATTATTGATCGCATATATAATCTTTTAGCGGATATTTCTCGACCGCAGAGCTTTGTAGCATGTCCCGAGAAACTTACGCAAAGGAAGCATTAGGGGATGGGTATGAAGCCGTTCACAAAGTAAGTCGCGACAAAGATGATCTCTGAAGAGACAACATAGTTAATCTTTTACTCATCAGGCGCGAGTTTTGATGGTCGGAGCTGGTGGAATTGGATGCGAGCTACTTAAGAATCTTGTGTTGACTGGATTTGGTGAAGTTCATATGGTAAAAGATTGGTTTTGGTTTGGAATTGTTTGAGTGGGAATCTAATGCGGCATCTTAGGTCGATCTGGATACAATCGATCTCAGTAACCTGAATCGGCAATTCTTATTTGGCCACGAGCACATTAAGAAATCAAAAGCACTAGTTAGTATTTTGAGCATGGCATATGGTTGATAGTGCTAATGCTTAAAACTCAGGTCGCTAGAGAGACTGCCCTGAAGTTCAATCCAAACGCCAAACTTGTCGCGTATCACGCGAATATCAAGGACCCCCAGTTTAACGTCTTGTGGTTCAAGGGGTTTGATATTGTATTCAATGCTTTGGACAATTTAGATGCTAGACGATATGTCAATCGCATGTGTCTAGCAGCTGATGTGCCTTTGATCGAGAGTGGTACGACCGGATTCAATGGACAAGTGCAGGTGATTGTGAAGGTAGGCTTTTTGTAATACGCAATTCCATGATGACATGACCGTGCTAACTGCCTAGGGAAAAACCGAGTGCTACGATTGTAATCCTAAGCAAGTACCAAAGAGTTTTCCGGTGTGCACCATTCGCACGACTCCTAGTCAACCCATTCATTGCATCGTCTGGGCGAAATCATATCTTTTTAGCCAGCTTTTTGGAATTGATGAGGATGATTCTCCGGAACTTGATAATACGGTTACAAACGATAATGCGTCAGAAATAGAGAATTTACGAGTCGAGGTAGCCGAGCTGAAGCGTGTCAAGGACGCGTTTGGCACGCCCGAGTTTGCACAGCTTGTCTTTGAAAAGGTATTCAAAATTGATATCGACCGACTACTGTCACTTGCCGATGCCTGGAAGCATAAGAAAGCGCCAGTTCCGCTCGATTACGAGTCTCTTAAGACAGAGTCCGACAAAACGTGCGATGATGTTACAAAGCTGGCTGCGAACGATCAACCGGTGTGGACTTTGGCGGAAAATTTTGCGGTCTTTGCGGACAGTATAGAAAGACTAAGCGCTCGGTTGATTGCACTACAAAAAGAAGCAGAAGCCACTAGCTCAAAGAGTCCTATTCTGTCGTTTGACAAAGATGACGAAGATACGCTCGACTTTGTCGCTGCAGCTGCTAATATACGGTCAACTATATTTGGTATTGAGCAGAAATCAAAGTTCGAGATCAAACAAATGGCTGGAAACATCATCCCTGCGATTGCAACTACAAATGCCATTGTGGCTGGTGTCTGTGTTTTGCAGAGCTTGAAGGTTCTTGCTGGCGCCCTTGGCGAGGCAAAGAACATCTTTCTGACCCGACAGCCCGATAAACTGTTTAGTTCTGAGAGGTTACGACCTCCTAATCCTGAATGTGGCGTGTGTGGAATTGCACGCTCCCAACTTGAAGTCGATCTTGGCAAATTCACCCTGGGAATGCTGGTAGAGAAGGTATTGAAGGAAAAGCTTGGATATTCGGAAGAAGTCAGCGTGATGACGTCCAAGCTGCTTTACGATGTTGAATTTGACGATAATTTGGATCAGACACTTGAAGAACTAGGCGTTCAAGACGGCACGTTTGTCACTGTGGTTGATGAGGAAGACCCGGAAGACGATAGCATCGGTCCCCGCGTTAATCTGGAGTTTCTGATACTTTCAGCTGCGTTCAACGACGGAGGCGAAGACTGTTACAAGTTCGTAAGTGGTATCCCAGAGATTCCACGCAAGCTTGTACCTAAGCCTGCCGCTGCAGCTGAAGATGAGGACGACATGATTATTGAAGCAACGCCATCAAATGGCACAGGCAGTGCTAAAAAGAGAAAAGCAGATGACCTGGAGGAAGTAGATGATCCGTCCAAGAAATTGAAGACCAACGGCGCCAGTGACGAGATAATCGTGCTGGACGATGAGGACGAAACAATTGATATTGACTAATCTTTGCTGAATGATAGAATGTTATGTACAGTAGTGTTGATAAGATTTGGATGTTATTCTATATATTTACAAATGTAGTCCGTGGGCTAGCCTCTATCTGCCTTGCAATGCTAGCGCAAGTTACTCAGAGAGACGCACTAAATCCTCCATCGAGCGTCAAAATAGTACCATTGCAGTATTTGTTCTTCACGAGAAACAAAACTGCATCGGCTACTTCATCCACAGTACCTGTCCTGGCTGCAGGTATGCGCCGCATGTACTCTTGCCCTGCAGCATTTGAGACATGGCTACCAACCATCTCCGTATCGATGAGCCCCGGCCGGACAGCGTTCACACGGACATGTTTACCACCCAATTCAGTCGCCAGCGCAGTTGTGAGCCCTACATAGTCAGTTAGCCATCAAGCGGATCAACACTTGGCTCAAAAGTGAGATTGACATACCTTCTACACCGGCTTTGCATGCAGCATAAACAGTAGATCCTCGACCTGCACGAGCTGCCAGTACAGACGAAATATTCACAATGCATTTATCAGTTCGCGACCTCATCATCGGCCGTGCAAATGTTCGACATGAGTATATCGTGCCCATCAAATTTGTAAAAACTAAATCTTCAATTTCTTCCGGTGACATTGAAAATAGAAGCTTGCTCTGCGCCAGACCTGGAATCCCATGTTAGCCGCGCGATCAAATAAAGCGTACAAAAGCGCACCCACCAGCCGCGTTGATAATAATGTCAATTGCCTGTGGTTCAACTCCTCCCAGATCTTGAGCTGTCCATGGACGTCGTGTAGTGCTAACATCAAGCTGTATGCCAGTATGCTGTTGCCTGCCGTCTTCCAGGTCAACCACTTGAAGCTTCCCCGCAGCCTTGTGCGCAGCGGCGAGACTTCTGCTCACAACTAAACATGAGGCACCTTCAGACGCCAATGCTCTAGCAATCCCATGGCCAATACCGCGAGATCCGCCTGTTATCAGTGCCCGCTTGTTGAGCAGTGCGGGCTGAGAGGATGGGGATGATGGCGATGATGGCGATGGTGCGGCGCAAGTGGAGTAGAGACGAGCAGCGCGACAGCTCAGACGAGCAAGAGCCATGATTTCACGCGACCTGTCCACACGTCCAAGATGTAAAAAGTTTGAGCCTGCTCAAATGGTTACTGAATAGCTGGCGTATATTCATGTGTGCTCAGCTATGCTTGAAAGCAATTTGTCGTGAAGACTCGAGGGACGACGATGCGGAAGTATGGTGGCCCTCAAGCGCTTTGGATCTCAGTGCATATCTGCAACCGCGTTGTCGCAGTTAGAGCAAACACTTCACATAAGGCCCAATTTGAATCCGGACCGTCTTCTGTTGTTATTCCTCTCCACCAGCCATCAGGATCACTCATACATTACGCGCTTGTAATCACGAATTTTTTACCAGTTCAACACGGCATGCGTACATATTTACGGCGACTTTAAGTCACGACTACTCATAATATGCCGAATCAAGCGGCATCGGTCCTACTTCGTCGCGTCTCAGTCCCGATTACTTGAGCGATGGCCGTTTCATGACTTCCCTGCCGCATCATCTGGCATCCGCAGAAGAAAGCACGCGACGTCTACAGAGGAGAGCACACTGGGAGATATTGAGTGATGAGAGCTTTGACTTGTTTCTATTCTGTCGGCCGTCCTGACCTGTACCGCGGTGCGGAACGACACACTGGGAGATATTGAGTGATGAGAGCTTTGACTTGTTTCTATTCTGTCGGCCGTCCTGACCTGTACCGCGGTGCGGAACGACACACTGGGAGATATTGAGTGATGAGAGCTTTGACTTGTTTCTATTCTGTCGGCCGTCCTGACCTGTACCGCGGTGCGGAACGACACACTGGGAGATATTGAGTGATGAGAGCTTTGACTTGTTTCTATTCTGTCGGCCGTCCTGACCTGTACCGCGGTGCGGAACGAGCGAAGCCCGATACTGTGGGTTAGCGTCGCCCGTTGATCGCGGTGCAGGATCTTAGCGAACGGTCAACTGGAAGTGCCTTTTAGGGCATTCACACAGCTGTACGTACGGTGCGGACTTGAGCGACACCCGATACTGTGGGCTAGTGTCAGCCGTTGATCGTGATGCAGCTGCTGTGATGGCCCGCTGGCTGCCAGTGTTGTCAGTGTTGTTATGGTATTCTGGGATCTGGGCGTGTGTGATTTGTGCTCTCCTCTGTAACGACTCGTACTTGCTGCTACTGTTTACATCCGTCTTGCGACGCCTCCGGTAGTTAATCCTCGATCTCTGTTTGTCAGGCTCAAACTAACCAAGTTAGAGTTGCCTTTCTAGCTTCGTCTCGAGGACTGTTTGGCCGCCGCGGTTCACTGTTTGGTCTCCCGTCTGCGTGTTGCGCGTCTTTTGCAAGGATCTCATCTATTCTACGACGTTACGAGTTTGCATTTTCATTTGCTCTTCAGCCGCTGCTACTGGTCGACCGCATACCATCGCCACGCATCACCGCGCATCCTCACGCATCATCACGCGCCATCATCTATATTCGTCGTATCACCGGGAAGAATCTTGCCACGTTATCCACAACAGACTCATACATACTGGTTTTTCTGTGATAATCTACGTCTACTTGTATGCCAGCGCAGAATCGGTTACGTTATTTCATCGGCGGTCATCGAGAGTGTTGAAAATTGCTCGCGAAGTTGGAGTCAGGTTGGAGAGGGTGGAGAGGTTGAGAGGTTGGACGGAATAGCTAGGAATGATTGGGATAGATATAAAACAGACTGTTTACAATGTTAACTTATTAAATATGCACCTTGTTCATGAAGTTTGAGCTCTCATCGCGGAGATATCAGTGGGGTTATTGGATGGCGTACGAAACGCGGTATCCCAGTTGGTCATATGCGTGGATGGAAATGCAGTGAATCACCTGCCATATACCAAATCAATTCAATACGTTTACTTCCAGGCCATGACTATGCACAATAGTCTCAATATCCGAGATCAGACAAGCGACGGGGAGATAAACACTGTTAGCAAGCCGTGGATGCGGGCGCGTACTGAGGAGGGCGGCCTCGGGCGGTACTTCCATTTCGGGTCAACTGCTCCCCATAGTAACCAGCCAAACCGCGGGCGGCAAGGACGGAAAAAGTGGGAATCGGCTGGAGGCAGCGTCCGCGAGAGCGCGATCGCATCAACAAACCAGGGTTCGGGCTCGAGCTAGGCAGCTTGTAAACAACGCGTGCGACGCGCGGTTTCGTGTTTTCAGAGAGCTGATCCGCCATCAATAGACTGTTCTTGTTTTGTTAAATTAGATCAATGGATAGAGCGGAATTAGGAGATTATTGTCGTCAAAAAAGTATTTCAGTACGAGCAAAACTGGCGGCAGGATCAAGGGCCAAAAAGGGCGATTTCGGGCGTTCTGCCTCAAAACAACCCATGTTTACCACGCTCCAGCGCGCGAACCGTCTGATCTGCAAATCTCCTGGCGCCGATGTTTTATTGTCCTTATCTGCCTCTTCATTTTATTACCCGAAATTACTGCTTCTGACAACGCCAACACCTCCGGATTACGCGATATCGTGAGATCAAAATCCCAGTTCTGCGGTTCAAGCCCCTCTGGCTCTGAGCCAGCAGCTGCGCGATGACGCAATTTGTCACCCACGTCATCGTTCAATTACCCACGCCGTGCTCTGATTGGCTGCGCCGTGTCGCGTTCGACGCTTCGCACGCGTCACGCGCGTCAACTGATTAAGTTAATCAACTCCCCCCGATCGGACTATAAAATGGCAGCCTCCCGCCCTCTCCCGCCCTCTTTTCCTCTCCACTCACCACTGCCTCTTGGCTTTGACAACAACACAAGGCTTCTTGCTCAGCCTCTGGCTTGACCTGCCTTGCCTCCCTGATGCCCGCCTACCTCTGACTATTGTCATGGCACATGGGTCTACCTCCTCCTCCCTCTACCTCCTACCACCAGCCACCTCGCATCCTCACAACAACATGATGATATTGCCGTCGCACATCAACAAGCCCTGCCATACATCGCAGGCCTCCGCCGCCGACGCGCACCTGTCCCATCGGGACCAGGACCCGGAACTCCTACCACGCAAGGCAAGTGTCACTCACATGCCATTCACCGATCTCTGCTAACCACACAGCACTTCAAGCTAGGTTCCGACGACTTCAATTTTCTCAGGCTGCACGCGTCTGTCTTGACGGATTCACGAACCGTGAGGTAAGTACGCTGTTAAGGACCGCTTTAGGCTCTGCCTCCTACCGCATCGGATGAACGTATCCCCCTCCACGAGACGCCGGAGTGTGCCGACCTAGAGGCCTTGTGCTACTGGTCAGCCTCTCTTAAGAATGGTGGTTGGTGGGGGCTCTACGGAGAAGTGTACTCGTTTCTTAGCGCGGATTCGACTCTCCAGGTG
>JAJLTV010000088.1:0-54713 GCA_030568405.1 Myxozyma monticola | reverse complement strand
ACTTCCGTTACTGAGAAAGCTGTCTGAATCACAAACGGGTTGAACCGCAAGCAAAGCAACAAAGGCTAAACTCCGGGGCTCCGGATCACAGCTGCGCACATTCAGATCAGGGGGAAACGACACCGGTCCAAGATATCTCAAAGCTCCGTTTGAAACTCCTCGCTGTGGACCCTCAGAAAACGAGACGCGTGCCACTCGAAGTAGTCGCCTGACCGGGATCACGCAAGAGAGAGGGAGCATGAGAAGCGTAATGTAGCTGCAAGAGTTAGCACGCCCTTCGCCGGAAGTACAGATAGACTTACAAAGCGTAACAAAGTTGTTCGCCCAGATCCCGGAGAGGTCAAGGAAGGCGCCGCCGAAGGTTGCATGAAAATGTCGCCATGCGAGATAGAAGGTTGCCAAGCCGTGAGGTGCGGATGTAGATAGTCATCAACGCAAAGAGGTAGAAGTAGGAGAGAGGTGGGTGGCCATGTGAAGTAGAGGCAAAGTGGCGGTAGGTTGTCGGCAAGGCCGAAGAGAGCAAGCCATGATAGGCAGAAAGGCGGGCAAGCGCGGCAGAAGAAGTGGCCGGCTGCTGGGGGCGCGGAGCTTAGAGGCGGCGGCGGATGGGGAGGAGAGACGGGGGGAAGCGGGCGGGACGGGCTCTTCTTATAGTCGTCGGGAAGTGGGCCGGCGGCGTTGCCGGACGAAGGGGGCGGGTCGTCTGACCCCGAATATCCGGGATGCGCTACTGCATTCAGGTCGTTTCTCGCCCGAGATTCTGAATCGGGCCGTACAGTTTCCTAATGCGGAGATGCAGCCGGTGTAATCAACTCGGCTGCTCGGCTATGACGGCACTTCTGAAACACGAGCGGGGTAGGGAGCGGAGGAACATTAGGCCGATCACGTTCTGGCATGTGAAAGCGCGATCGAAACTCAAATTCCGGTCTCGCGGCGGCCACGAAAAATCCGCTAAAAGTGCACGAAGCGCAGGTTTGAGGCGGTGTGGAGACACCGTTCGACATATGGAAATGTTCCAGAAATGCTTGCCAAGATGGCTGTGGCGCCAGGGGCAGCGAAAAGCGGGCAGAACAGGCGCTGGGGCGGGTATTGGGCCGGAAACGAGGCGGATTGGCCCAAAAATTGATGAAAATGGCTTGTCTTTGATAATTGATCCTGACTACATCTTTCGCCATTTGAACTGTTTAAAAGATTGATAGTATACTCCTGCATCTGACCTTTCTAGTGGTGTAATTTTCCAGTAATGATTCGGTCGTGATCGTGGTGTATTTGTTGATCCCAAACACTCACTCCCGGCCATTTGCTGCTGTCCACCGCCGCGCCGCCGCGTTGAGCCGAGGCAATTGCCACCCGTTAATTCCTGCACGATGACGTACGATCGGAAAGTGTGATTCGTTTTGTTGTCGATTGCCGCTTTCAGACGGCGTCAACAACGCTGCTGCTCGCCGTGAAATCCGGCATCACATGATTGACATCTTGTGCGACCCTGCGCGGCGCGACGACGACGAGCCGGCCGGAAACGTACAGCGGTTGGCCTTCAGTGCCATAAAATACGCTTATACTCAGCCCATAATCAACGTCTAATTAGCCTGCAAGTGAGAGCCACAGCCGGACTTGAATAATCGCGCTCCAGGATATGCTTCGCCATATGTCGGAAACATGCCAGAAAGGTCACATCTTCGACTGGCGAACCTGTGCATTTAAGGAGTTAGTTTACAAGGACATGTCCCACGGTGCCGGCAAACATAGCCGACGCTAAAACTGCAAAATCATTGGCTATTGTTTACACGCGGCCCCGTTCTGCATGTGGCGTGAAGGTATGGCGTTGTGACAAGGGTAACAGTAGGCTGCCGACTAGCACGCGAACTGTGGTCGGATGACCAGCGTTGACAAATCGTCCCAAAAGAACTGAAAACAAACAGAAGTAAATCAGGCATATCGAAAAAGAGCTTGTAGTAATCCGCATGCAAGCATGGCTGCGATAAAACGTGACGGTCAAAGTAAATCGTTGAAACACCCAAAACACAAGCACTGACTTAGTCTCAGATAGTAATGTATGCCGGTTGACTAGTGGAGTCAACAGGCACACAGAATCATCTCAAAATATATCAAAACTCGTACTGGATGTAGGTATAGCTGACGTTGACGTATGGGAGGGAGTACATGGATGTATATCCGCGATAGAGAGCGATAAATGTATGAAATCTGAGATCTTGAGACAGGTTTTAAGATCACGTGACACATGAAAACATTCTGATTTCCAAGATCAACTTGACGACTTACGACCAGTTGGACAAACGTCTTGTACGTTGCAGATTATTATGTCGCAGTCTGGAAGTAAAGGATCCACTCTGACAGCTTCTGGCGGTTTAATTGAAGCCGAGCTACTTGCTCATTCGCGCGCACTTGACGCAGCTGCAGTCAGCGCCCGAGACGAGTTCACGGCCGTGGTTTCTCGGTCATCAGCCAGGCGAAATAAGAAGCAGGCAAACGCGGCTTTGGATCTCTCAGCACAGCCTGCTACGGAAGTTCAAGAGAAGGCGCAGTCGAATACGAGTCGTCGTCGGAAAGCTCAGTCACAGAAATATAAGGCACGGCCAGCGAAGACAGCACAGGATTATGTCGATTCGATAGAATTGAAGATTTCAGCGTTGAAGCGACAGCGGAAGTTTTGTGAGGCGTTGCTTGGAACTGAAAAAGGTGACCGAAAACAAGATCGAGGTGGAGTACTGTTTGATGCAATTCAGGACTCCAAAATCTCGCATATCAGGTGCCTGGCCCTGGGCCGAGTGACGGAGAGCGAATATTCGCTGATGCAGCTCGCTTTACTTTTGGCTATACGAGGCATTTTGGAACTTCCGTCGACAGCCGTTTCGTGCTACGATCCAGATTTTGTGGAGCTTGATCTTGAGGTGTTTGAGAAGCTGGGAGTATCAGTAGTGATCGAGGATCCCGCCGAAGCGTTGGCGCCTGAAGACGTGCTCGTGGATCCTACAGAGGCCATACAACGACAACTTGCCGGACTCTGTATAACTGATACTGAGAAATTCAATCGCCGCGAGACGCTGTATTACATGCCACACGCGCCCATTGCACTGGTCGATCGAATTATGGGTCTCGAAGGTGTGCGATTTGTGCTTGGGAACGACGTGGCGGGCTACCGTGAGCGTTTATGGAGCGAAGTAGAGTTACTTTATCCGCATTTACGTACGGCAATTCTCGAGTGTGCAGCGGCGACGGAAGATGAGAAGGAGACCTCTTGTGAAGGATGGAGTAGAGTGCGTCTTGACGAGAGCCTCGCTCGCGACGAGGCCTGGTGGATGAGCGTGAATGATCTGGCAATGCATACACGGCTATGACATATCACATAAGATTTTTAGATTGCTAGCTTACTTGGAGCAAGTTTTAGTTAATGTACATATCTCCGCGAACTGAATGATTGCCAAAGGAGCGCAAGATGAGCGCTGCTCGAGAAGAGAACTTTAAGGTTTATAGATTCGGGTTCGTGTTCGGATCGCGTATCGAGATAGAGTTCGATTCGAGGACCTCTCTCAGGACTTGTTCCTACCACGCACCTGCCTGTGTTCAATCTCCCTCCGCCTACTATTCACTCTTTCTTACTTTCTTTCACGTTAATTTGTTTCTTTACTTCTGTTTTATTTAATTGTGCTCTCAGTCACAATGATTGCACCTCCGTTCCTCGTCTCCGCGCCGGGCAAAACAATTATATTCGGCGAGCACTCCGCCGTCTACGGCCACCCCGCCATCGCTGCCGCGTTAGCCATGCGCTCGTTCATGCTCGTAACTCCCCACGACGCCGACAATTCCGATATTGTCACTCTTGAGTTTCCAGACGTCAAGCTTTCATGCTCGTGGAGCATCTCAAAGCTGCCGTGGGACCGCGTCCCAGCGCGTGGACCAGGCGCACCGCCGCCGCCAACGGAGTTACACGCGTCGCTGGTCGACGCGCTTCAAGTGCCTCTTTCAGACGTTTACTCGCCGCTACAGCGAACTGCTGCTCTTGCGTTTCTTTATCTTTTTCTTTCCCTCTGCTCGCCTGATACGCCTGGGTTGACATTCTCAGTTCGCTCGACGGTGCCGATTAGTGCAGGTCTGGGTTCGTCTGCATCTGTGTCTGTATGTCTCGCAACCGCGCTGTGCTTGCTTTCTGGCGAGGTCGTGCCGCCAGTTTCGGGGTCTCCGGCCGCGAACGCTGAAGATGCTGAGCGTGTGAACGAGTGGGCGTTTTTGGGAGAACGGTGTATGCATGGCAACCCTTCTGGAATCGACAACACGGTGGCTACGTACGGCGGTGCCGTATTATATCAGCGAGAGACAGCAGGAAATCCGCATATCCGTGAGACAATGCGGCAGTTCCCAAGTATGCGGTTGTTAGTAGTTGACTCGAAGCAGCCTCGGAGCACGGCCGTGTTGGTTGCCAATGTGGGGGCTTTACTGCAATCGCTGCCGAAGATTGTGGGACCGATTATGTCATCTTTACATGCTGTTGCGGATGAAGCCTATGAGCTGCTGCAGTATACGGCGGACAAATGTGATAGCATATGGGCTGCGCGGCTGAGAGAGCTGGTACGGATCAACCATGGACTGCTTGTTGCCGTTGGCGTTAGTCATCCGAAGCTCGAGGCAATTCGCGAGGCAACGGACGAGCTGGAGATTGGCGAGACGAAGTTGACCGGTGCTGGAGGTGGCGGATGCGCGATTACGCTGGTTAAGGAAGGAGTTTCCGAAGAAAAAATCGTTGAGCTGCGCGAGCGATTGAGTGTACGTGGATTTGAAGTCTTTGAAACGGTGCTTGGCGGTCCTGGCGCGGGCTGCCTGATTCCTACGGCAGAAGAGGCGAGCAAGTGGGAGGAATGGGAGGAGCGGATGTTTTCGCTGCACCATTTGCTGGCGTTGGAAGGTCGCGAGCATATTGAAGAAACGATCGGCGTGAGCGCGATCAAGGGATGGGCGTTCTGGTAGCGTTTTTTAATGCGTGTAATTTTAGCTAGCCTTGCATACGGGACATGTACGTTGTAATTATAGTAAGTAATTTTAATATTAGCTAGATTTGTACACTATTTCTTCTATATTACATTCCCCGGTTGAAAGCGATCTTGGTCACCAGCTCTCCTTTGCTATTCTTTCGATCCCAGAAGGTAGGCTCAAGCGTACGCACACCAACGACATCTCTCTGCGGAAACACGCCGAGCGCGAACGGCAGCGCAACGAAAGAGGTCGCGAGGATCAGTCCGATATTGAGCCCGGTTTCCAAACGCTTGGTCATACCTGGCATTCGGTACTGCAGTCTTTGTAAAATAAGCGGCGGGATAGCCATGACCGGGGTTGCGTTGATGACGCGGGATAGAGCAGTTTCGCCGACCGCGAGTGTGGCAGCGCGTCTTGAGGTTCCCAGCTCGTCACCGGAATCCGCGTCGTAGACTGTAATGCCCTTTCGAATTTCCTCTCCGCGCATCAAAAAGACGTTTACGACGCCCGCGGATACAACAGCAGCAAAAGGCACAAGACGGCCGAGAACCGCTCGTGTGTACGGTGACAGCGATTTGAGGCGAGGGACAATGGAATTGAGGCCGAGAGCGACGGAGCAAGAAGCGGTGACTGCCAGGGCGTATGAGGTCGCGAGTTGCTGAATGGATAGCGGGTGAGATTTGTTGCTGTTGGCGGTGTTGATTGCCACGTTGAGGGACTGGTTGGCGATCTGCCAGAAGAGAGTGCCGGCCGTTCCCAGGTTTGGTGTGAGCATGCCGACGGTGACGACGAGGTTGGAGAGCACGTAGGAGGACATGCGGAAAGGTAGGAGCACAGGTTTGCCAGTATCTAGAGAGTTTCAGTCAGTCGGACTTCATTCAAAAAAGCTGATGCTTGAATATTCGTCTGGAATATGGCATGCAGAACTCACCTGGGTGGATGGTCGAGTCAAGGACCTTCTTTGCCCGCCACAGCTCGGGAGTCATGTGTTCTATTTTGCCGTTCTTGTACGCCGAAACAAGAGACTTCGACTCTTCCACTTGCGCATTCGTGACTAGTAGCATCCTATTCCGGAGTTAGTAACGCACTCTTGAACACTTGAAAGCGAGTGATCTTGCATACCGGGGATTAGACAGGCCGGCGCTGTGCTTCACGCGACCCCAGTAGGTCGACAAGTCGTACGCCGACTCGGGCAGGTCGCGAGGTCCAGGAATTGCTGACGCCATAGCTGATAGCTCTATGTGCTATATGTACAGAGTAATCTATATAGAAACGAGGAAGGGAGCGAGCAGGCCAAAATGGGGTTCTATATACCGAAATATCAAAGAGCGGAGGAGTCAGAGCAGATCCAAACCCAATTCGCGCGGCTCGCGGACATTTTTAAGGTTCCGTAAAGGGGCGCACCGCCGCAGCGGCTGAGCCGCGTGTGGCTTGGCCAGCAATCGCGATTGTCCGTCTCGAGAACAATTGGACCGCGTACGTATATATATGGCCGCCCGCTCCCGTTGATCTTCTCCCGCTCCTCTCGGACCTTACACTTCACCATCATGGCCTACTTGGAGCAATTTGACTGGTCCGATGTGGAGCGTGTTCCGCAGAACGACGGCGGGCCTGACGCGCTTGCGCCCATCGCGTACGAAGACGACTACCGTCTCGCTATGGAGTATCTGCGCGCCGTCATGCTTAGCAACGAGTTCTCAGAACGCACACTTCAGCTCACGGAGGATGTGATTCTTATGAATGCTGCGCATTACACAGTCTGGACGTATCGTTCGCGCATTCTGGCTGCGCTCGGCAAGGATCTGAATGAAGAGCTGATCTGGGTTAACTACGTCAGCATGAAGTTTACCAAGAACTACCAGGTCTGGAATCACCGCGAGAATATCCTCGAGGTTCTGCAAGACGCGTCTCACGAGATTGAGTTTGTTGATGAGATGCTCAAGCTCGATGCGAAGAATTATCACGTGTGGTCGTACCGCCAGTGGATCGTGCGACGATTTGATCTGTGGGCGAACGAGATGGAGAACACAGAAAGGTACATTTTCGACGACGTCCTCAACAATTCAGCTTGGAATCATCGCTTTTTTGTTTTATTCGAGAACAAGGCTTCAAAGCCCGACAAAACTGCCATCGACAGCGAGATCGCATTCACAGAAGCCGCTATTATGCGTGCACCGCAAAATCTCAGCTCATGGAATTATCTTACAGGGTATGGGGCTCACATGTCAAGTCTTGTTTCAAATGGAGCTAACACAAATCTAGAATTTTGACGAAATCAGGTCGTCCATTGTCGGATGTGCAAGAGTTCTGCGAAAGCCTGGCAACTGTGGCGGACGGCAACGCGGGCACTATTAAATCGTCGCGCGCTCTGCAGGTCCTTGCAGACCTCTACGCTCAGAGCGACGACGATTTTGCAAAGGCATTCGAGGCTTGGACTCTGCTGGCCGAGAAATACGACCCCATCAGAGCCAATTTTTGGAACTATAAAAAGAAGCAGCTCACACAGCAAGCGATGTTGGCCGCTTAAAGTTTTGTCTATTTGTATAGCTCTAAACATAGCTCTAAACTAAAGTATCTCGGTAGTTGTGCAGTTGCTCCAACGTCGTCGTCGTTCCTCCACAGGCCACAAGGACGACCACACTCTTGTCAGTCAATTCCAGCCCTTCCGGGCAGCCCTTACGCCATGCTGCCAGGACTGCTCCACAAGCTGGCTCTACAAGCAACTGATGCTCATCCATCATCTCCAAGCATGCTTCGACAGCCTCTTTATCCGAAACCTGCAGAGGAATGGTATCAAACTCTTGCG
Source organism: Myxozyma monticola (assembly GCA_030568405.1). Lineage (NCBI taxonomy): Eukaryota > Fungi > Ascomycota > Lipomycetes > Lipomycetales > Lipomycetaceae > Myxozyma > Myxozyma monticola. The sequence continues at coordinate 46,918 of JAJLTV010000088.1, read as the reverse complement.
CAAGTCTCCATGTTTCTTCAGCAACGGACAATGCACCCAGGCTTGTCGCGATAGTAGGGGCTGATTCAAGAATTACGCGATGTCCCTCTTTCATGGACCGGTAAAGCTTGTTGGCACCAGTCGTCTCCACTGACACCATGGTTGGGCCTCTAACTCCTTCGTGCTTTGGAAAATTCTGCTGTAATCCCTTGACAATCCCAGAAAACAAGCCACCCCCGGCAACAGAGCAGGAAAACGCGGCAACACGGTCCTTAGAAAGTCCCATTTCCTGTAGCTGTTTCGCGACTTCAGCCACCAATGTCGAGTTTCCTTCCCAGATATAAGGATGGTCATAGGGCGAGCAGTAGATGTATTCCTCGCCGTCATCATGGTCCGATGCGACAATGCGACGCACTTCGCCGTCAGCCTCTTGATATGATTCACCATGTTCAATCACAGTTGCGTTGTACATCCCACGCAGCCGTTCAATGACATGAGACGAGGTTCCCTTTCGAACAATAACTGTGCAAGGGACGTCGTAGGCATGGCTTGCTTCCGCAGCAGCCAGGCCTGCATTGCCTCCTGAGCTGCTGAAGAAGTGAGGAATCGGTGATCCGGGGGTCCTGTTCTCAACATACGTCCGCACAAGAGACCCAACGCCACTAAGATGTTAGCTGATATGCCAATTGTGAGTAAACATAAGTCGTGTGCATACCGAGATTTAAACGAGCCGGAAGGTTGGTTGCACTCTAGCTTGAGCAGCACCGTGCTTCAGCAATTGTTAGTCGACAGTAACAGTAATTGTGCCGTAATATCCACGTACCATCCAAGGCTCTTCGACAACGACGGAGACACAATCAGCGGAGTCTCGATGTACAGCTTCTCCAGGTCCACCTTCTCGGTACCATTTTCGTTCGTTGCAGTCATGACTAAATGCAATTGCGCTCTTCGCAAAGGCGTAGGTCTAACTCGTGCTGCAAATAGAGGTCGGAACTCTTCACTTGCAAGTCAACGAGTTCTTAAGGACCCGAGCAAAAACCAAGACGACAGTCATAGTCGCTGTTTGACTAATTCCATGCATGCGTGACTCTGGATGGCAGAACCGTTCAGTAATCCGATCTCCAGGGCGTTATTAAGGTTTCGAGGCTTAAAGCTGTTTTGGGTTTGTTTAATCGCTGCGAACCTTATACAAACGCGGATCGCATCGCACCACGCGATCTCTCGAAACAGTGAATTATCAACCGGATGCAACAGCCGCTGGCTGCAGCAAGCTATGATGCTATATCATACATGATGCAATGTAATTGGCGACGTGATTGGCTGTAAAGAGAAGCTGCTGAATTAAAGGTCGCTTTCGTCCGAAAGCGTCGGATTTTGCAACGAATTGGGCCAAGCCGCTGCATGTGCGGCTCGACTTTTTGTAATTCATGAACGCCTAAGAGCCCCCGGGACAGCATAAAAGGCCCGGGAATTCCTCTTGCAAGAAAAGAAAAAGGTGGACTGTGTCGAGAACATACTATTACAAAATTCTAAATGTCTTTTGCCAGGATCTCCGACGTTGCGGTGGGGCCGATTGGCCTTGGTCTCATGGGCCTCACGCTTCGAGCAGTGCAGATGCCAGATCCACTAGCTTTCTCCATCTTGACTCGCTCCATTGCACTTGGAGCTACATTCTTCGACAGCGGAGATTTCTACGGCTACCCGGATCCTACTCTTAACTTGCAGCTGCTTGGCCGCTTCTTTACTCAGTACCCTCAGTACTGCGACAAGGTTCGTGCCATTGGCATCTTCCCCTACTTATTTGAGCTAACTTCTGCCCAGGTCTGTCTTTCCGTCAAGGGAAGCTTGAAACTGCCTAGCATGGCTCCTGATGGAAGTCCCGAGGCTGTCAAATCTAGCGTCATGAATGCTATCAAGCTTCTGGGCGGTAAGAAGCTCGACGTGTACCAGTGTGCCCGCGTGGATCCTGATGTGTACGTATTTCCTTAATAGGGAACCCCTACAGGGCTAACAGCAACAGTCCTATCGAGAAGACCATGGGCGCTCTCAAAGAATTGGTTTCTGAAGGGCATATTGGAGGCATTGGTTTGTCTGAAGTCAGTGCGTCAACTATCCGTCGTGCCGCTGCTGTGGCGCCGATTGCCGCCGTCGAAATCGAGTATTCTCTATGGTGCCTTGACGCGAAGGAGAACGGCGTTTTAGAGACATGCGCCGAGCTCGGAATTCCGGTCATTGCTTATTCCCCTCTGGGAAAGGGCTTCTTGACAGGTCAAATTCGTTCGCGGTCTGACATCAAGGCTCCGGATTTCAGATTGACTTTTGATCGTTTCTCGGAAGAGAATTTCCCGGCAAATCTGAAGCTTGTTGACGAAGTGGTCAAGATTGCAAAGCAAAAGGGAATCTCGCCGGCTCAGCTTGCACTGCTGTGGGTTACAAAACACAACGAGAAAATTCCCGGATTGAAGGTCATTCCCATCCCCGGTGCGTCCTCGATCGAGAGGATTGAGGAGAACTTTGCCTCTTTGCCGCCTATGACTGATGCAGAGTTTGATCAAATCGACGTGATTCTTAGCACTTTTGAGATCAAAGGTGGACGATACAACGCACAAGCTCGGGACAAACTCTGGGGCTAACTCATAGCTCGTGACTGCGTGACCGTTCATGTTAATGTTGTGTTCACTAAATTATTTCTCAAATAAAATTAAAGCAAGATTCCTATTCACCAGTGCTCCAAGCGAGTAACCACAAATTCCATACCACCAATGGCCCTATACGTCAAGCCAGTAGCAAATTTCACTTCCTTTCCAGGCACCTCATCAAACTTAAAAGTTCCTATCAGCGCCAGCAGAATGCATTTAAATTCCAATTCCGAGAACTTTCTTCCGATGCACGATCGCGGTCCTTGCAAGAACGTCATAAACGACATGTTATCTCTCGCATTATCTTCGTTCCAGCGATCAGGACGGAAAACATCCGCGTCAAGCCCCCAGATCCTCTTTGACTTATTTTGTACCGAAGTGACAAAACGCACTATGGTGCCTTTTGGTATCAGTGTGCCTGCAATCACGACGTCCTCATCTGCTACGCGAACGGTAGTTGGGACAGGTGGATACAGGCGGAGAGCTTCACGCATGACGTTATTGAGAAATTTCAGCGACTCGACGTCTTCGTAGGTCTCGATCGAAGACAGCCCATTAGGAAAACTGGAGCGGATCTCGTCGCGAAGTCGCTGCTGAATGTGCGTGTTCTGCGAAAGTGCATAAAGTGCAAGCTGTACAGCGGTTGAGGTTGTTTCATGACCGGCAACAAGAACTGGAAATGTTAGTCAAGGTTTTTGCATTGCGGTTATCAAGCTGACTTACACGTTAAAATCTGATTCACCATCTCGGGCGCAGTCCAGGTATGTCCATCCTCCTCGATTAAAAGTTTCATAATATTGACGTCCTTCTTCTGATGTGTAAACGGCTCGTTAAGTCTGATGTCTTTCTTCTCAGCGACATTTCTCTTGCTTTCCAGCAGCGCTGCGTTGACTGCGGCTTCAGCGTACTGTCTCACCGTCGCCCGAGCTGTAGTCATCCTTAAGTTTGAGTCGATTGGCACGTATCTGAAAATTGGCAGACGTGCCTGGAGCAGAAATATGATACTGCTCTTGCGGCTTGTAAGATTGAGTGCCCTGTCGTAAGTTTGAGCAAGGTCGTTCTCCGGATCTTCAAGAGCATTGAACTTGATTCCCAGACCAGCACGATAAATGATGTCGAGTGTGGAAGAGCTGATAGCACGGGTCACATTCATTCTTGCCGATCCCATCCTTGTCGAGTCGACACGAGCAAGTTCTTGGTTTAGATAATGTGCAAGACGTGCCGATTCTTCCAAAAACGTAGGCACGAGAGATTTGATATGACCAAACGAGAACGCAGGCATGAGAAGTTTTCTCTGGTGCCGATGAACGTCGCCTTCCGCAAACAGGATCCCTCGACCGAGAACTGTTGCAAACGCGCTTGTAACCTGCTCGGGCTTGGTGAAGCTGTAGCATTTAGTCTGGAGGATCTCGACAAGGGCTCGGCTGGAGACGGGGACCAGTCGCTCGGAATTCAGCATTCCAAGCACGCGAATGAAATCGGCATTTTCGTCAGCTTGTTCAGTCCAGTTGAAAATATGCCCCTGATCAGGCTTGCTGTAGTAGAAATGGCCATAGAGCCAGTGCGGTTTGTCTGACGGCTGAGGCAGTAGACGAAATTGCGAAAAGAGGAACGGGTAAACGAGCCAGGAGAAGAGAAAGCGAGATAGATACGCAAAAGAAGCAATGGCTATAATAGTTCCAGCCGGAATAGACGGTACGACACACTTGGCAACGAGGGACGAGACTGCGACGCCAAATAGGAGCTTGAACAATGAAGGCATGATGAAACTCTGAGACGAACTGACAAGAACGGCTTTGAACGTCAGAACTCTCAAGAATTTCCTTTCACGGCGTAAGATAGTGGATCCCAGTCTGACAAGTACAGCTTCCCAAGGGCCAGGTGGCAATAGTTGGTATTCCGCTCCATGTTTTATGGCAGAGGGTATATATATGTAGACTCATAAACTGTGAGTGCGCGCGTTGTTCGCGCGGTCGTACTTCTCGCGAAAGGTCAGTGCGCCACACGATCGCATCGCGGTTGCACGTGCTCTCGATATTTCTAGGAACCTCCAGTTTTATGGATGTCCTCCTAAGACAATCGCAGGAAATGGAGTCCCTGATGAGTGATTATTAGTGATACACTGGTCACTGCCTCACTGGTACTGATAACTAATAATTTTAGCTCATTTGCGAGCTGGGACGATCTTACGTTGAGCGGTGGCATACTACAACTTTTTATTTCCAACATTCTGAATTTCTGACAACACCCCAAAATAAGAGCAAATAAAGGTAAGCATTCAAATGAACAGGCAATAAAACATATAAATCTATACGAAAACCTTTCGAAAGCTTGATCCTGGCCGCAAAATACATCAAATAAGCCTGGAATCACGTAGAAAGTAGTCTGGGCGATAATGCCGCGAACTTAGATACCTCGTCCAATGTCTCGGTCCATAGCTGACGCTCAGCCTTCAAACCAATATCGGATTTGATGTAATCGCACGGTCTGTTGTCCGATTAGTATTGCCTGCAACCAACTTGTTATTGAATCAATCACACTTACTCCATAACATCCTGATCCGCAATAAATTGACCATGCGATTCAGGACCCGCAACCAGCACCGCACTCAAAATAAACAACACTCCAAGGCTGACTTCGCGTGCAATCAATGCGAAAAAGATACCACCGAGCACGCGTATAGCAAGGGGAGCATTACGGCCCAGATTGGTTTTGATTGGACCAGGATCAATCATGTTGATTATAACTTTGCCGCTATCCACGCGGCGTGCGATCTCGTAGACGAACATGCAGCATAACAGCTTGGAGTCCGCGTAGCGCGGAAAACGTAAGTATTGCTTCTCATCGTCGAATCGAGAGATAACTCCTGATCGAAGGTTGAACGGAGCCTTCTTAATCACGGAAGCTTGGCCTGCCATCAGACGACTTCCAAGCCAGGTCACACGCGTCGGAACGCAAGTCTTCGCGGCGCTTGATTCAAGATGAGGAAGTAGCATAAGAAGAAGCAGCGCATTAGCGATGTAGTTGACCTGCATGCACATCTCGTGTCCATCGATCGTGCGCTCAAACTTGAATAAGTACACGCCAGCATTAAGAATGAGAAAGTCGACAACAGGTAGATCGGCTTTGACGGCTTCTGCAAATGCTTTGACGCTGTTGAGGTCAGCCATGTCGACTCTCATGACCTTGACAACGGCAGACCGGTTGAGTCGCTGGACAGCTGGGTCGCTTAAAAGTTTGGACTTGCATGCTTCGCCCTTCTTAACGTCACGAACCGCGAGAATGACCACGGATGCCTTCAACAGAAGAAACTGATGCGCAGTTTCGTAGCCCATGCCACTCGTAGAACCCGTGACGATTGCTGTCTTTCCAGTGAGATCAATTCCTGTCGGAAGTTGGTGAATCACTTTGGGCTTGCTGTAAGCGGGATCGTAAGTCTTCGGCATCGTACAATTGGCAAGTGGCAAGTGCTCAGTAGAGCTGAACTGTCTGGAATCAGATTTGAGAAGACGTGCGAGAGCAAGGACAGAAGGTGCGCTGAGAAACGGTATTGCGAGGGTATGGAAGGAACAGCAGTTTTTATAAGTGTCATGATGTGGTCAGCACTCTCAGTTTACACTGCGTGGTGGTCAGCCAAAAAAGCAGCACTTCGTCAGCCCATGGCATGTGTGTATGGGATCCACGAGTAAGACCAAGGAGCGTGCGACGAAGCGCGGTCAGATGGCAGAGAATTCAGGGGTCGCAGGCCCTTTGTGAGAGGCACGGCTGGACTTGAGCTCGGGACTTTGGCTGTCAAAAGGACGCTGACAATGGTCACGTGATTCTGCTGACGCGGTCATGTGACGTGAACCTTAAGTGGATCTAGGCCCTAACCTGCGGACTTTGGCGACTTTGAACTTTAATGGTCCCCTACTAAAATCCCAAACCCCGATTAACTTGAATTTATTCGCTGTACGTGCAGACCTGCAAAACCACTACAAGTCGACAAGTCTAACGGGCCTATGACGGTCTAGTACCAAGATGAAGGAGACAGTCGTCGATACTCCTCCAAAGAGGATATCTGCTGTGCATTTTGGCGTATTGTCGCCTCAGGAAATTGTTCAGCAGGCCGAGATTGAAGTGTCGACGCGTGAACTGTTTGATCTTGAACATGGCCGAATTCCTAAGGAGCACGGCGCTCTTGACCGGCGAATGGTTTGTGTTTTCTACTAGGTCGTACTATGATAGCTCTGTCTAATGGAGCATTTTTTAGGGTATTTCAAACAATTCCAGCGAGTGTCAGACATGCCATGGAAAACTTGCTACTTGCCAGGGACATTTTGGTCATGTCAAATTAGCTCTGCCTGTATTTCATGTGGGATACTTCAAGAGCGTTATATCTATTCTGCAAGATATTTGCAAGGTGAGCAGACTAGATATGCAGAAATACTGGCACTATCTAACGCAATACTTTTAGGAATGTGCCGCTATCCTTTTGGACGACGTCAATCGTGCGAAGTTTTTGCAGGAGCTGCGTCGGCCTGGTATTGATAACCTGCGCCGAATGCAAATCCTAAAACGGGTCAACGAGCAGTGCCGAAAGCAGAGAAGATGCCTGAATTGCGGACATGTCAATGGTGTGGTTAAGAAGGCAGGTCCGCTCAAGATCATCCATGACAAATTTCGCTGGACCGGCAAGCAAGTCGTTGAGGAAAAGGTTCAATTTGATAATTCATTTTCCTCTGCCAAAGAATTTGTACCGGATTTGGAAAAGTTTCAAAAGAAGGCCATGGACGATATGAATCCTCTAAAAGTGCTCAATCTCTTCAAACGAATCATTCCTTCGGACTGTGAACTGCTGGGCATGGATCCTCTTGAAGGTAGACCTGAAATGTTTATTTGGCAGTACGTACCGGCTCCACCGGTGTGCATTCGGCCTTCGGTTCAGCAAGAGAGCGCGAGTAATGAAGATGATCTCACTGTGAAGCTCACGGATATTGTGTGGACCAGCTCTCTCATTAAGTCGGGTCTTGACAAAGGAATGACTATTGTGAATCTTATGGTATGATTTCTTTTTACTGAATCATTCGGGACTTTAGCAAAGTGCTAACAGATTTTATTTTAGGAACAATGGGACTACTTGCAGCTCTGTGTGGCTATGTACATCAACAGTGACACTCCGGGAACTTCAGGTCCGGGAGTTCCGGCTAAGCCTATCAGAGGTCTATGTCAGCGACTGAAAGGAAAGCAAGGAAGATTTCGTGGTAACCTTTCCGGAAAGCGTGTTGACTTTTCTGGAAGAACTGTTATCTCGCCAGATCCGAATCTGAAAATCAACGAAGTCGCTGTTCCTGACCGAGTTGCCAAGATTCTCACCTACCCGGAGACTGTTAATAAGAACAACAAAGCGAAGCTGAAAGAACGAATCTTGAATGGACCGGAGGTTCACCCTGGAGCGAATTATTTAATTAAAAAGAATGAGGAGGGTAAGCGGTATCTAAAGTACGGTAACCGTGTCGCCATGGCCGATCAGCTTCAAGATGGCGATATCTTGGAACGTCATTTAGAAGACGGAGATATCGTTCTGTTCAATCGCCAGCCTTCTCTACATCGACTCAGTATCTTATCTCATTTTGCGAAGATTAGACCTTGGCGGACTTTCCGTTTGAATGAGTGTGTGTGTACGCCTTACAACGCCGATTTCGATGGCGATGAAATGAATATCCACGTTCCTCAGACTGAAGAAGCTCGCAGCGAGGCAATGAATTTGATGGGGGTGAAGAACAATCTCATAACGCCTCGAAACGGAGAGCCTATTATTGCAGCTACTCAGGATTTCATCACTGGTTCGTTTTTGATTTCCAGAAAAGATGCGTTCTTTGACCGGGCACAATTCTGCATGCTCTGCTCAATGATGTCAGATGGAGACGTGCAGTTTGACCTCCCTCCTCCTACAATTATGAAGCCAGTCTATCTTTGGACCGGAAAGCAAGTATTCAGTGCTCTGATCAAGCCCAACAAGGCCTCCAAGATTCTCATCAATCTTGACTCGAAGAACAAGACCTATCATGCTCCACCAGCTGGATATCCTCCCGATATGTCACCAAATGATGGGTACTTGGTAATTCGAGGAAGTCAGGTCATGTGTGGGTCGATGGACAAAGCAACTCTTGGTGACGGAAAGAAGTCATCCGTGTTTTACGTAATCTTGAGAGATTTTGGTCCGGATGAAGCCATCAAAGCGATGAGCCGTATGGCTAAGCTTTGTGCCAGGTTTCTTGGTAACAAGGGATTTTCTATTGGAATCAACGATGTCACTCCTGGCCGGATTTTGAGCTCCAAGAAAGATATCCTGGTTGAGAAGGCTTACGCCGCCTGTGATCTTTTGATTTTGAAGTATAAGGAAGGAAAGCTTGAGACAAAGCCTGGATGCGACGAAGAAGAGACTCTTGAAATGGAGATCTCCGGTATTTTATCAAAAGTCCGAGAAGAAGTTGGAGAGATTTGTATCAGAGAGCTCGAGAAGTCGAATGCTCCGCTGATTATGGCTACCTGCGGTTCTAAGGGCTCAACGATCAACGTGTCTCAAATGGTTGCCTGTGTGGGTCAACAGATTATTTCCGGAAGCCGTGTTCCCAACGGATTCCAGGACCGGTCGCTACCGCACTTCCCCAAGTATTCCAAGGAACCTTTGTCAAAGGGATTTGTCCGCGACTCTTTCTATTCTGGACTAACACCTACCGAGTTTTTGTTTCATGCTATCTCTGGTCGCGAAGGTCTGGTTGATACTGCAGTCAAGACAGCCGAAACTGGTTACATGTCTCGCCGTCTTATGAAATCCCTGGAGGATTTGTCTATGAGATACGATTCGACCGTGCGTAACTCGAGCAACGGTATCGTCCAATTCCAATATGGAGGTGACAGAATGGATCCTTTAGATATGGAAGGCGATGCTAGGCCAGTCAACTTTGTCCGAAGTTGGAGTCATGCAATGAATATTGCCTTCAGCCATTCTAGTGCTCCATTAATGCCCTATGGCATTAAGCAGGTTGTCAATGAGGTTTTGAGGCCACTGGAGCTCAAAATTGCCCAGTCTCCAGATGACCTTCAGGAACGGCCCGATGGTATAATGGAGTCGCGCTTGGAGTGTGTGGACGAGTTTGAGTCTGAACGCGTGTTTTACCAGACTGTGCGCGAGTTTGTGTATAGCAAAGCATCGGAGCTTGCAGATAGGCGGGTACGACGTGGTCTGGCGGGAATGCTCTTGAAAACTGATTCCGAGGATGACTGCGAGCATACCAGCAGCCATGCCAAGCAGATTGCACAGATTGCAGTCGACCAGATTTTGAAAGTGAGCGACAAGGTTTTACGGGAATTTTTGAGGCTGTGTTTGGCGAAATACGAGAGATCAAAGGTGGAACCTGGAACTGCTGTGGGTGCGGTTGGCGCTCAATCGATTGGAGAACCGGGCACTCAGATGACTCTGAAGACGTTCCATTTTGCTGGTGTTGCGTCTATGAACGTTACCTTGGGTGTTCCTCGAATCAAGGAAATTATCAATGCTTCCAAAGTGATCAGTACGCCTATCATTAGAGCAGTCTTGGTGAACAGCAAGGATGAGCGTGCTGCGAGAATGGTGAAGGGCAGAGTAGAGAAGACTTTCTTGGAAGACGTAAGTGCTCTCGATTTTTAATTTTGCTGCTGCAAAATTTACTAACTTTTGATAAGATTGTTTTCTATATCGAGGACGTGTACCAGGAATCTCGTGCTTTCCTATCGGCTCGACTCGATTTGAAGACTATTGAGAACCTTCAATTGGAGATCAGAATAGAGGACATCGCGAGAGCAATTTGGCAGGCACCAAAGCTGAAAATATCGCCTCAGGATGTCTCAATCGTTGGCAACGATCGAATCCGGATTTACGTCCCGGATATTTCAGATAAGGAGCGAAAGAAAGCAAAGACCATGGCCGAGACGGAAGTGTTTTACCGACTGCAATTCTTGCAACGAGTACTACCGAAGATTGTAGTCCACGGAATCCCCAGCATTGCTCGTGCGGTTATCAATATCAACAATGATGACGACAAGGAGCTGTTGGCTGAAGGCTATGGTCTGCGAGAAGTTATGAACACGGACGGCGTTATCGGCACGCGTACGTATACCAACCATGTTTTAGAAATGAGCAAGACTCTTGGGATCGAGGCGGCGCGTACTAGTATCATCAACGAAATCGATAATACGATGTCGCAGTACGGCATGAATGTCGATCCTCGTCATATCCAGCTTCTTGGAGACGTGATGACGTATAAGGGAGAAGTTCTTGGAATCACGCGATTCGGACTCGCAAAGATGCGCGATAGTGTTTTACAACTGGCTTCGTTCGAAAAGACTACGGATCATCTGTTTGATGCTTCGTTCCACATGAAGACTGATCTTATCGAAGGTGTCAGCGAATGTATCATTCTTGGCCAACCTATGCGCATTGGCACGGGAGCTTTCCAGTTAGTGCGGAAACCGGATCCTCCATCAGCACAAGAACTGTATCGACGGAAACCGACGCTGTTTGAAGATTTATGCGATGAAATTACTCCATAGAGAATTAATGTATTTGGAGTTTTTTTGGGACACTTTTATTTATAGACAAATGGACGACCGCTATGGTCAACATGCTTTCTCTAATTTACGTATAACTATGACATTTATGTACATGACCAAAACCAAAACCAAATTTACCGTTCAACAAACAAGTTGACAATTTCATGCCCTTGCAATCGCACCCGACCATCATGCAATACCTCAAACAAACTCTGCTGTCGTACCGCTCTCGACATGAGACTCCTCACTTTAACATTTCCAAGCACTTTAATCCCGCCAATCGACAAAATCTTCAGTCCCGAAGTTGAGTCCAATCCCGGTATCGCGCCCTTTCGCGACGCCATGAAGGGAATATCCCCGCCTACTTCATCTAACCTTGAAAAGCGCACGCGATGACCGTCAAGTGAGTTGGTCTCGATATCGATCCCATGCTGCGAAATATGCGAGCGCCTGTCAGCAGGGAAAAACATCTCGAGAACGACTGCAGACTGAAGCGGGATCGAGCGAGCGTTCGGATCGGTTGGTGGGAGGTCTATGATTGGTCTCTGCGCGAGCACGGTTCCGTTTGCAAGCGGTCTGATGTTTGAACTGTATAACGAAGACTGAGATGGAAATCTGTGAATTTCATGTGGACCGGGGAGTGGCCGAAATAGTTTATCTGAAATCGGCGTGTAGTTGTATAGCCCATCGAGATGGTAGAACTCGCCCCAAGATGATACGAGCGAATAGAATGAACCGCTTGTGCCAACGTTCTGACATGTCGCAGTCGAGACGAGCGATTTGATGTCCATGCCATCTGACTTGGGCGGCGTATCGATGTAAATACTGCCATGGTTGTTGAGAAACGGATCAGAATCAGCCAGAGCAAACTCAAGCACTCGATCGTCCGTGTTCTCAACCTCAGCCGACTCGTTCTGCCGCGGAATCGTGCGCGCGTATCCACTAGCTTCACGTATCCGGCTCTGGACTGCAGATGGAAGTAAACTCATATCGATTCGTAACGGATGTGCTTCAGTCGAAAACACAAAATTCGAGTCCTCAGTATTGAGCGGGTTGTCGACGTCGAAAAGAAGGTATAGGTATTTTGCGGTCTCACTCAGGAAAAAACTTTCCATCCGGTCATCGAGTTCGCCCGTGAATACGTCTGCAATGGTAGCAAACCCGCACCGCACGCGTGTCCGAGCCTGCAGATCGCTCAGAATCTGCGCGCCAACTCGTAAATAGAACGGGTCCTTGGTCGCACGGTACAATAGGTAATTTGACTCTGCAAACTCGGGACGTAGGCCGTACCACTCTAATTCCACGCTTCCCTTGTTTAACAGGAAGTTCCACCGTTCAGGCGTTGCCGCGTAGTTCATCCAGATTTTGTAGTATACAAGGTGATGTTTAACGGCCGCGTTGATGTCGCCAGCTAAAGCCTGCAAGCCGGGGAAAAAGGCAGCAAGAGAGTCGATCCATGGCGTCACCGGAGCACCGGATACAATGTGAATGTTCTTGTAAAGCCAGCCGTCTAGTATATTCTCCTTGATTGACGCATAAGACCGAGCAAACACCTCCAGAAACTTCTCGTCGTCGAGTAGAATGTAGGCTTTCAAAGCATATTCGAAAAATGAATCCACGCTAGCGCCGATGCCAGAGTACGCGGTAAGCCAGAGTCCCGAGACTGCATCTATTGACGAACCGACCAGGTTAAGCGACGTCCTGCGTTCCCAGATTGCGAAAAACGCTCGACGCGCGGCGGCTTCGTATTTGTCGTCGCCGGTAAGTCGCGAAAGTGTCGCAAATTCAAGCACGAGACTGCCAGCCCCGGCGGTGCATGTTTCTGTGATTTTCTCGTTCGCGATGCCGTGTCGTAGGTTTACGCGAGCGAGGGGAATGCCTGTTGGAGTGTCGAATGCGGGCATTAGACGATCAGCGACGTCAACTGCAAGAGTGAGAAGAGTGCCGTTGTAGTCTGCAATCTTGTGGCCTAGATCTGGCGACACGGCGTATATGTGGGAAGAAAGAAGCCCTCCAAGAACGCGGATTGTCGTTTCAAAGACTTGCACTCGCGATGGGAGGTCGAATTGGACAAATCGCTCGACTTTGCGCACTGCAGACTCAAATCCTTCCTGGTCGCCCATAATCTAGCCGAGTTAGCTAAGCCGGCTTTCCTGCGACAATTGCTTGTAGAAAAACGTACTGCTAGCATGTCCATGCTGTCGATCAGAGTCAACGAGAAGTCTCCAAGTACGTCATTGAGACCCATGTTTTCCGGATCGGCTCGGTCGCTACCCTTTCCGACGCATGATATCGGCGAGACCTCTGCATTGGGTGTTAGCCATGAACAAGTAGATCAACGGGTTGACGAGGCATACCATCATCGGGGAAGCCGTAATGCAAGTAATGATTCCACCCATGATAAAACATCTCCTTCGTTTCCTGCCTAAAAACGCACACGATTAGTGTCCAAGCACTTGATATCTCATAAACTGGAAAAGTAAATACTTTAACCGGTCCAGGTGCTGCTTAGGAAACGCAGTAGCTACGGGGATCGCTGACAGAGCATGCACCAGCAGTCCAGCGGCAGCGATGCCAGCAATTCTTCGTCTGGACACCATATTCAGGTTAAAAAACAGCAACCGCCAACAGTTGACAGCTCTACCGTAGTAGACTTCCTGCCATATGTGAATTTCAAGGAAATATAAATCGAGTATATCGTAGAGGCCAGCTGTGGATTTGTCAAGTTGTCGCGTGCTATCCGAAATATAGCTGGGACTATAGATTGGTGTCATCGTAAGGGGTCTCGTACTAATAGTATAGTGAAGTTCAACCTTGTTCGACCTTACTTGCTTATAGAGATGGTTTAACTATATCAGTTTCCTGATTTGAATTTACGGATCGGATCGACCATAAGCCAATTAATCGAAAGGGAACTTCTTGGCTTCCATACTTGGTTGCAACAATGGCGACTCCCGCTCAACCATCAGCGGTTCCGCCACGTGCGACGACTTCGCAGCAAGCAGCGCAGCAACAGCAGGTCGCGCAACAGCAATTTGCCGGTTCTTCACAACCACGATTATCTACTGCTAGCACTCTTGCTATTCAAAGCACACCATCTCCAGCATTACGGTCACAGCTGTCCGCGGGGCCTAACGGGCCAGGAATGTATCCGGATCCGCACGCAATCTATCTAAACCTGTCGTGTCTCGATTTCTTACTGATAGAACTGATCCCGCTATCGGAGCGAGTTGTGGAAGTGATAGGAGAAGGGAAGACAGCTGGAGAGACGGGAGTGACTGCGGTTTCAGGGAAAGATGGACGGATAGCAGACGATGAGCGGCGGGGTGCCGTTTTCAAGCACGTTGAAGGGCTTGGATATCGCGTAGGACAGGGTCTTGTCGAACGGTATGTACAATTGGCTTTACAAGAGGAGAGATCGCAGACTGACCAGTCAGATTTTCACAAGACCGACCCCGGTTTACGGATGTCCTTGATGTAATGAAGTTTATATGCAAAGATCTATGGCATCTTCTCTTCCGGAAGCAGATCGACAATCTGAAGACCAACCACCGCGGAGTATACGTACTCACCGACTCGAGTTTTCGGCTGCTCATGCGCATGAGTACAGATGTGGGCGGACTGGATACGGTCACTCGCGCGCAGCCGTATTTATGGTTCCCGTGCGGTGTGATCCGAGGCGCGTTGGCCAACTTGGGTGTACAGGCGACGGTGGTTGCCGAGAGTACCGCGATCCCGATTGCTACGTTCCATGTGGAGACTTTGCGGCAGGAGCAGTAAGTTGATGATCTAGTGGTGTACAGTACGCATGTTTGGGTATATAGGCAGGCAAATAGGAAGTTTGACAGATACAACAATTATTATTATCCGGATACTAGTACATAAACAAAACTCTATAGAACGCCTTACTCCAATTTTGTCGGCTGGCCCGACAGGAGCGTGTACACAGGGGCGTTGAGGAGATCTCTGCCCTTCAGGAAATCGAGCTCGAGGAGGAACATGTACTCGAGAATCTCGCCTCCAAGCTTCGCGACCAGCTCGCCGGCAGCCTTAGCGCTGCCTCCAGTGGCGATGATATCATCGACAATAATCACGCGCTGGCCCTTCTCGATCGCGTCGGCCTGGATAGCAAACACGTCTGTGCCGTACTCCTTCTTGAACTCAGCCTCCTCGACGGGACCAGGCAGCTTGCCTTTCTTGCGAATCGGCACGAAAGCAGCACCCAGCTGCAGCGCAAGCGAGGGTCCAAAGAGGAATCCGCGCGCATCAAGACCGACGATAACGTCGGGCTTCTTGTCGGCCGGGAAGTTCGCTTCGATTTGCATGGCCATCGCGTTTAGCAGCGCCTGGAAGGTCTTGGGGTCCTTGAAGATGGGCAGGATGTCCTCGAACAGGATTCCCTTGGACGGGAAGTCGGGGTACTGGCGAAGAGCACCCTTCAGCAAGAGCTTGTACTCCTCGATCTTGGCTTCGGACATGGTGGGTGGTGGGTTCTGGGGGTGGGATGCGGGCAGAGAAGAAGAGGCCGGGAAATTTTGGGATATCTGGCATGCTGAGCCGCGCGCCGCACGCAGCTTCACAAGACGAACTTTTCAAACTTTTGAGCCGTCTTGGCTGCGACTTGTGCCGACCTTGTTCTTCCTCGACTCGACGATTAATACGATACTAACGATTAATGAAGTGTTAACTGAAGCCTCTGGAGTCATGAGTTCTGCCTCTGGTGATTTGGGAAATGGTAACTAGTAAATTAAATTAAATTAAATTAAATAACTGTAAATACGTAAATTACCCGGTTTCCATCTCATCGGCCGCCCTACCGCCAAGCCAAGCTGGGAGTCCGTGAGGTCGCCGCTCCTCGGGTCCATTGATCTCTCTCGCTGCCTTCGTTCGCGCCGTAACCACAGTCCCCTCCCCCCGAACGACCAATGCTGCTCTGAAAGGACCCACTGGAGTGCGCGAATTGCGAAATCGCGCACCCGTTGCTGGGGCAACGCGCCAGCCAGCCGCTACCCTGATCCGCACTGCGCGGCTCGCGGCTTTTTAGTGCAACTAACTGCCGTAGAAGTCGTGCTCGCGTGCTGCACGCGACATATGGAGTTCTGGACCTCGAGTGAGATATGGAGTTCCGGACCGGGTTGTCGCGACTCTGGCTGCTGCTGCTGCTGCTGCTGCTGCTTTTGCTGAGTGTGTTTGTGGCGGCCGACTCGCGGTCCTCTGCTGTTCCTGGCTCTCCTCCCCGCAGCGCGCTCGAGTTGCCGTTCGAGTCCACAGCTTCAGCGCACCGCCGACGGCAGCTCCCGCTTCCAGCACCGTACACGTCCCATTTCCAGTCCCGCGACCTGGTCCTCGCAGACGACACGCGGCCGTACGCGACTCCTGACACAGACCGCTTCACGTTCGGATACCTGGCAAACATCTCCCTCGGCACGCCGGCGCAGTCGGTCTCGCTGCTGATCGACACGCGATCATCAGATCTCTGGACACATGGCGCCACGAACGCGGACTGCGCGACGCAAGCGACGGGGTTTTGCCTGGTTTCGGGGAAATTTTACGCTAATCAGTCGTCTTCTGCGAGGATCACGAGCCTTAAAGCACGAGCGAATACGCTTGACGCGTCGTACGCGGGGCTAGATGTCGTGGCCGACGTCGTCTCGTTCGCGGACGTCGAACTGCCAAAGTTTTTGTTTGGAGTCTCGACCGAGGGAAATGTAATGTACGGTCGGCTAGGGATACATCGCGACGAGCGTAACTCGCTACAGTCTGATGCGTTTATCAATCGTTTGCGCATCGGCAGGATGGCTCCGCTTCTCGGATTCGCCATGACCGTCACCGACCGCAATGCTTCGACAGGGCATCTGTTGTTTGGCGCGATTGATCTTTCGCTGTTTGAGGGATCAATGCGCTCGGTGCCAATGACTCCCTTTCGTCGCACGATCCGTGATCGGAACCGAGTCCCGATTACGTCCATCGCTGTCCTCGACGCCGAATCCGGGTCGTCGCGAACTGCCATGTCTGGCCGCCAATCTGCGCAAGTCGTGCTTGAACCGGATAAGTCATGGTCGTATCTGCCGTATAGCGTCGCCATCAGACTCGCCAGTGCCATCTCAGGCGACGACTACAACTACGACCAGTCCACCGGCATGTTCTTCGTACCCTGTCGTTACGACGCAGCGGGGAACGAAGAGCAGATATATATCAACAAAGTCGTAATATTCGACTTTTGGGGCGTCAAGATCCCCGTGCCGGCCGCGCAACTGGTCAGCTTTGTCGGTGACTCTGCGCGCGGTCCGATCTGTGCGCTTGCTGTTACGGCGCAGAAGCCGTCGTTTCTCAGGTGGACAGATGATGGGGAATACACGATTGGGGATTCGATCTTACGCTATGCGTACGTATTTTATGGTATGTTTTTCCTTTCCTTTTTATTTGCTTGCCGCAATGTATATATATTAACAAAAAAACCAGACATGGAAAACAAGCGCATCTCAATCGCCCGCGCAGCACAAACGGTCTCACCCCGTCCTGAACCGAAATACCACTATCTCAACCGTAAGGGCGCTCCAAACACACTCATCGGCCGTCCAGAGACACCGCTACTCCCGCCTGTACGATCGCGGTCTACATCCGGAGCCGGGACTTTTGCGCAAAAGATGCCATCGGTGCTGCAGGACCCGTGGGTACTGGCGGGGTCAGGGGCGATTGTGGGCGGCGTTGGTATTTCGATGTTGCGACGAAGAAGATGGAGACGGCTGAGTCGGTCGTACCGGAAGAATTAATGGAATTGCATGTAAAACAGGGCGTTTTCATTTTGCTAATTTTTGGGAGTTTTTCGTGCATAACGCGATATTTTTGAAACAGTATTTTGAAATAGTCTACATACAGTATATATACAAAAAAGTCACCAGCTATAAATAATAGTTCCCATCAAATAGCGTTAAATATCAAGCTCACAAAATACAGATCCAAGCAATACACCGAGACAACCCAACAGCAAACGAATTAGATTGAGAAATGCAACAGGACAAAAAAAAGGACATCAAAAGCGCGCGGCACAATTACAGAGCCAGAACGTTGAAAACGGCAACAGCAAACGCAGCAGCGCCGGCAGTAAACAAGCTGCCGCTCACTGAAGACGCGCCGGAGCTCGAGCTCGAGGTCGATGAGGTGCCGGTGCCTTCGGAGCCTGAAATGCCGGTGGAGTTGATGGTCTGGATGTCGGAGTCGGAGGTGTCGAAGACAGCCTGGGCGATTGAGACTTCGTTGTTGAGGAGATCGTAGACAAAGTAGCCAGAGCGCAGGAACGCGTCTCCGAGAATGTATGTCTCCGAGGCGATGTCTGAGGAGCTATCGGACGAGTCGTCGTTTGAGTAGGTCTGGATTCCAAGCGCGCACAGAGTGTTGCCTTCCGAGTTGTACTCGAGCGGAACGACGAGCTGATCAAGACCAACAGACAGAGTGGCGGTCTTGTCAAAAGTGACTTCGACTGCGTCGGACGTTTCCTGCAGACTGCAGTCGACGATGTAGAGGCCGTAGTCGTCGTCGTACTCGGCTCCGCCGATGGCGGAGGCGATGGAGGACACGACTGAGGTGGGCAGCACGGCGTAGGAGGTACCTGAGTCAAGCACAACACTGAATCCGGTGGAAGTGATGGTGGTGGTGTTGGAGTTGGAAGCATCGGTGTACTTGATGCTGGAGAGCGTAACGAGGAACTGCGAGTATGTGTCGCCCGCGGACGGAGTGATGGAGACAGTCTCCAATTCGCCGGTGTACTTCGCTGTGTCGATACCACCAAACAAAATACTTCCGTCGTCAGAGTTGATATCGTTCAGCCAGAGCGAGTATGCATTGACGCCGGTGACGCCCTGCGAGACGAGCAGCGACGGCAGGTTCGCGTAGGTTTCGTCGGCGGCCTCGTTCGCAACGTAGCCGATACCGGCAACACCGAGCGACGAGGTCGCGGAGGTGGCCAGACCGAAAGTGAAGTTCGTGAGAGATGCCGAGCCGAAGGAGATCGAGTCCTGTGCGTACACGCCCTCAGCGTAGGTTCCGTCAGCGTAGCTGATAGTGAAGGAGTCCTCGCCGTCATCCAGACTGGCAAAGGTCGAGGACAGCGATGAGTTGAATACGCCGGTGGTCGTGCAGTAGTTTTGCGAGGTCGTGCACTCGGAGTTGCTCGAGGACTGGACCCAGAGATCGGACGAGCCCGTGTCGAGCAGCAGGTTGACGGACTGGGCCGGGGTTCCGAGCGAGAAGGTCGCCAGGTACGCGCCATTGTCGATTGAGTTCTCGAGCGTGAGCGAGGCCGTGTCGCGCGCGCGCAGACGGCGGCGACGCGCGACGTCCGCGCGGAGACGCTCGGCGGGCGAGGAGCGGGCTTTGATGGGCACGGCGAGGACGCCGGCGGGGGTCGACAGGGCGGGCGCCGGGGCTGGTGCGGCCGCGGCGGCGGTCGCGAACAGCGCTGCGGCGAACAGCGCGAGCTTCATGGTGTGTGCGAGGGGTGTGAGGAGGGTGAGGAGGGTGGGAGGGGGGTGCGACGGCGGCGGAGGATGGCGAGGAGGGAGCCTTGGGGAGTCGCGAGGAGTCTTTTCAAGGAGCAACAGGCCGGGCGAACGCAGGGATGACGGCGAGGGCGGCGTATTTGTGTTATTTGTGTACGGTTCCGCTTTTGGCGCAGCGTGCGCGTCGCCAAATAAGGTTTGTTCCTGCTGCGCCCGCTGCGGCTGGGGCTGGGGCTGAGCTGTGGCTGGGGCTGGGGTTTGCAGGGTTTGCGTGAAAAATTTAAAAATAACTGCTGGGCGCGTTTCATGGCTGCGCGAGGAACGCAGCGGCCCGAATTACGTAGCACTTTCATGAACGCGTAGTCCCAGTCTCATAAGTCATAACTTACAGCATAGTCAATTAGTCATGTTCTGGTTCACGAATCATTATGCAGAACTCAGAAGCGTGGTGGCTGATGCCTGATTGCTGAATAATATAAACTGATCTCGTTTGGCGGGTGAGCCGGCTCGCATTGGCCACTTTGGGAAGTACTTAAACAATACCCCGACACTTGGCACAGCCGTCCATGTAGTATGCCAATGTGCTACCTTTTGCCTAAACCAGACGACTCCTGACATCCCAAGTACTTTACAGTTTACAAATTTTAGGTGCCCAGCTGTGCAGTTCGGTACCTGGTAGAAGAATGAAGATCAAATCAAATGGCTGTTGATGATGCGACTAGACCTAGCACTACAGCTGCATAGTAGAACAAGGCCCAGTTATACGCACCCTTGGTCATCTACAATTTGAAGGCTACTTCCCAGTCTAGACATGTAGGGTATAAAACAGCATACGAGCTTCGTGTGCACTACTAAGTCTCTCGCACTTTAGTGACTTCACGTCCTTCTCTGCGCAAGTTGCCGACTTGGCGTACTTTGCCATACGAGATTTGTACGCGATCTGGACCAACGTGATAAAAAGCGCTATATATGAGTGACTTCAAGGCTTCAGCAGATCCAGCTGTGGAGTTTTGAGAACATGTCTTATGTGTGCTATGTACAATCTCAACCCCTCGGTCATACTCATCGCATCCCATCTAGACCTTGCCCGCCTTCGAGATACTTCAATCTTGTTAGCTAAAAATTTTGACTACGACTATCTCCACAACACAGATCCACTTACATTTCCACGATGCTCATGTTGGCGTCCAGGTAGCGGTTCATGCAGTTGGCCTGTCCCAGTCAGTCAATCAGTCACTTCCTTTCTTCTCCATCCTGTCCCCGATTCCACTACTCGGCTTCCCAGACATACCATGCCTGCACAAAATTAGCATTGTTACTTTCAATCATCATCATCAATTTTCCCGGATATACGTACATGCAGACTCCGTTCCACTCAGCGAGTTCGACGTAATTGGGCCGGTGACGCACTTTCGGAAGCATAGGTCCGTGAACATGTGCACGCCTACCGATATTAGTCACCGTAATCAAAAACATAAAAAAAACTATTAGGAATATCATACCCTCCTTCAGCTTCGTTTTCCTGTTCTCCACTTCGATGAAGCTCATCAGCTCGCGCTGAGCAACAGGGTCCAGTCTCTGCAAGTCTGCCTGGGTAATTTCACTCATGTTGACTCTGGTCATTCATTCATTAGTATTCTTGTCGTCTAGTCTGACACAGCTGTATCCACAAACTTACTCGGTTTTGTATTCAAACGTATAGATCGCTACAACTGTGGTAACGACGTATAATAATTTGCTATCCTATCGGGTCACCGCTCAATCCGAGAAATTTGAAGAATTCCCGGAGCCGCACGTCTTCTCCATCACATTACACGCGCTTTTGTCGTCACTCGCCTACACGTATTCGAGATTCGAGATGCACTTAACTTCTAACGTTATGTATTTCCAAGAGTTGTATTTTAGTTCTCTAAATCTCTATTCTAGTTACAGTTTCGTCAAAAGTCACAGACTTTTTCCGTGTCCTGATAGGCTCAGCAGAACGTGCCTTCTTTTTCGCCTTGCCCTTCTTCTTCTTGGTCCCCTCAGAGCCTGCTATACTCTGCTTCTGGATTCCGTTTGTAATCTCCTCCACTGTGGCATCTTCTGGCACTTCCGCAATCGCAGGAAGCACCTCGCCGCGCTCTTCTCGTGTACACCGAGAGCATGCGCACCAAAATCCCCAACCCTCCAAAAGTTTTCGCCGCCGTGTATCAAGGTCTTCTCTAAGATCGACGTACGTGGTAGTCAATTCCTCGCCAGGTTCCAGCCGCCGCTTGGTAGTGACTTTGATCCCTGCTGTCCTTCCAATAATCTTCACATCAACTGACGGCTCACAGCTGTGGTTCAGATGCGACTGTAAAAGATATATACTGCCGTCAAGATTGTTGATATTCACCATTCCCACTCCTGAAAGAAATTCTTCATACGAAGGCGCAGAAAAGTGCGTAAAAAATCGACACAGGACTTTGTATCCTTCCTCCCACATCATCTCAAACTGCTCTCCCATAAATATATTCGAGTCGTATTGCGGATCAGCCTTTTGCCGCACGTCCTGTCTGATCTTGGCCAACCCCTCAATTCCTGCTTTGACCATGTGCTGAACCGACTTGTCTTCACTGGGATCTTCAAAAATCGAAGCCGCTAGACAGTAAGCGTAGAGATAAATCGCACTCCACTCACTCTCGGCCGCGTACTGCTCAATCGCGGTCCACTCGGTCGCGTACTTTCCGTGCCGAATATGCTTATGCAACCGATCCGCTTTCCGACACCGACTCGAGCACCATCGTCCGCCGCAAGTTCCGCACGACGCAATCAACGACGACCCCGACACCAACGGTCTAGCACAGTACGAGCACCCTTTCCCAGTCGGTATCAGATTCGCCAGCGACACGGGCGGAATAAGCACGAGCGCAGGTTCTGTCCATAACGTCGTATCCTGCGACACAGCTAATGCCTTGGGATCAACTTCGAGTCCCTTCCCGCGACTGGTTGAATTGAACACGGCGACAGAAGGCGGCAGAACGAGGTTTGGAACGGGACTGGAGACCGTTTCGTGCACGTATAACCGCGATTTCACGTCTTCTGGAATAACCACGGCCGCCTGCTGCTGTGTAATAGCATTCGGTGCTGCTGCCGCCGGCGTACTGCCCGAGACTAGTGAATGCGCGCGCAAGATCGTTCGCAGTCGGTTCACGGACAGCGACCACGAGGGCTCGACGGCCTTGATGCGCACGTGCAGCTTCGCGATGCCGAGATCGGGCTCCGTCTCGCGAATCGACACGACGGCATTGACGACCTCGGGCTCGCTCGGAGTGTAGTCCATTTTGTTTGCACAGAGCGGAGGTCTCTCGATATCAGGCCTTGCAAGTTCTGTTTTCCTCTTCAGGCACCGAGGAAGCCTCGAGACCGAGATTTCCATGTCACGTGCTTGTCACGTGCAACTTTCACGTGATGCTAACAAAGCCCTAACCGCCAGCGATCTCGGCAACCTGCTCGAGGGCGCGAACTCGGAGCCGCGGCGGCCTCGGCTACTCATCGCGGCTCGTTTTCGCGCATATAATCGTCGCAGCTCTTGATCCCGATCCAGCCCGGCCTTTTGTTCGCGTAGTTGCTCTTGTTCTGATTCTAGTTCTCTTTGTTTTCACGTTCTTTCCCCTTCATATCAGCTTCTACCATGGCTCCAAGGCTCAACATCGTCGTGCCCGTCAAGCGCGTAATTGACTATGCCATTAAGCCGCGAGTGAACGCGGCGAAGGCCATTGTCGAGACGAACGGAGTCAAGTTCAGTTTGAACCCGTTCTGCGAGATTGCCGTGCGTTG
This sequence comes from Myxozyma monticola, assembly GCA_030568405.1. Classification (NCBI taxonomy): domain Eukaryota; kingdom Fungi; phylum Ascomycota; class Lipomycetes; order Lipomycetales; family Lipomycetaceae; genus Myxozyma; species Myxozyma monticola. Next base: position 23,427 of record JAJLTV010000088.1, on the reverse strand, counting down.
ATCCCTGTCTGTGTTGGTTTTCTTGAAGTCATTTACTAACATGTTTGTATCCAGGTTGAAGAAGCTGTGCGGTTACGCGAGTCGAAGAAAGATCTCGTGGAATCAATTACCCTCGTGTCGGCAGGAGGCGCAAAGGCACAGGATGCGCTGCGGGCTGGACTTGCTCTCGGTGCCGACAAGGCCACGTTGATTGAGACTCCCGGTATCGACGACTCGTCTGCTCTTTTACTCGAGCCATTGGCTGTCGCCAAGCTGCTCAAGGCCTACGTGGAGAAATCGGAGGCAAACCTGGTTATCATGGGCAAGCAATCCATTGACGACGACAGCAATCAGACCGGACAAATGCTGGCGGGTCTGCTAAACTGGTCGCAAGCCACGAATGCGAGCAAGGTTGTGGTTGACGATAGTGGAGTGGTCACAGTTACGCGTGAAGTCGATGGCGGATCAGAGACGCTGTCGGCTCCGCTGCCGATGATTATTACCACCGATCTGCGTCTGAACGTGCCGCGGTACACGAAGCTGCAGGATATCATGAAGGCCAAGAAGAAGAAAACTGATAAGATCACACCCGCGGATCTTGGCGTCGATATTTCGCCTCGTCTGCAGACCATCGCTCTGGCGGGTAAGTTTATGCTTTGCTTATATGTGTGCTCGTTTTTTGTTACTAACTACTGCCATTTTAGATCCTCCCAAGCGGGTCGGTGGAGCAAAGGTCGACAGCGTCGATTCGCTGATTAGCAAGCTCAAGGAGGCTGGCGCCATCTAGATTGTCGGGCATATTTGAATATACTTTCTAGAAGACTACCCTACGTAAATCTATACCAAGTAACTCAATCTGCATTACATACGTACAACCAAAACGCCTAATTCCATGAATAATTTCAAAGCAAAACACATCAAAACTTGAGCTTTTTCGCAACGCTCCCCAACCTCCCATCTCGCTGACTGCTCTCGCTACTCTTTTCCTTCCGCTTTAACGCTCCTGCGAATTCAGAATTGTTGCTCCCAGTCTTTGGATCTTTATCCACTTTCTCGCTCAACTTTGGTAATGACTCTGGAGGCGTTGGTCGGGGCATTTCTTTGAAATACTCTTCAGACAAACAATCCTTCGTATCGATCCGCTCAGCCGGATTCAGCGTCGTCATGCGGATCAGGAACGACAACGCGTTTTCTGACGCTGCTGAAAAGCGCATTCGCATTTCGTCACGCGACGGAGCTGGATATATTCCTGATTTTTTGCCCGGCTCAGCTGTGGATGCAAGTTCCGGATCATAGAAATAGTCTGGAAGCTGAGACACGTTCGGCCAAGATTTCTCGGTCGGCGTGCCGAATGCGCGGAATGTAAGATCAAGCTGATCGAGATCTGTTTGCCCCGGGAGATAGGGGATACGTAGCATGAGCTCTGCAAAGATCATCCCGACTGCCCATACATCGATCTTGCGCGTGTATATTCTCGCGCCGAGTAAAAGTTCTGGAGCGCGATACCAGCGCGTGACGACGGTTGGGGTCATGACGTCGTACGGACCCGGTTGCTGCCGCGCTAGACCGAAATCCGCAATTTTCAAGTGTCCGCTAGGTGAGAGCAACAAATTGTTGGGCTTCAAATCACGGTGTAATATGTTGTGACGGTGACAATGATAGAGCCCGGCAAAAGTCATGTACATCCATGATTTGATATCAGCCGCCGAGAACATGATTGATCTATCCTTAATAATCATCTCAAGATCTGCAGACAAGTATTCAAGAACCAGACTAAGACTCCGCGATGTTCCCGAGGATAAAAACGTGTCGACCAGCTCAATCACGTTCTCGTGTCGCAACTCGTTCAGGAACTTCAGTTCGCGGATCGCAGACATGTCAAGCCCATCCTTAAACTGTCCTACTTTGATTTTCTTTATAGCAATCACTCGATTCGTTGAAACTTGACGACCGAGGTATACCACGGCATATGTACCTTCTCCTACTTTACGTTCTGCATGAATCAGTATAACGAAACTATCGCCTGCAAGGGAACAAGTTCTAACCTTTAGTATACCTATCACGCTTTTTCCGCCCCTTGGCTGAAACCGACTTGTCCATTAGAAAAGAATTACTTTAAATAGATAGTAATGCGATCGAAGAAATATGTAGTCTGTAGAATAGAGCGCGCACCCGAATACGTACTCGATCTTTGGTCGTGTTCAAGTTGGGACTTACAAGCACCCGACAGGGTTTATAGGGTTTACACAGGAACCGCGCATGCAAGAACTACACAGGACCCGCGCATGCAAGAACTAGCATGCACATAACCCATATAAATGGGCTCGCCTGCTAGATGATGGCTTGTAACCACCGTTTAACTTATCAGTCAAAACTCGATTCATGTGATGTACATCAAAGACACATGCACTACAAACTAGTCAAGCCAGCCTTCTATCCACAGCACAACATCAAATTCCGCTTAAAAAGAACATCAGACAAGCACGCAAAACAAATACCGTGTTTGCAAGCTTTTGGACTGTATAACTATAGTTACAACTTATCTCGGTCCCAGCTTCGTCAGAATACGAGGACCCTGTTCTTCCCACTCTTGCTTTGAAATCCACATATGCTCTTTGTCCGCCATGATGTTCGCCAGAACCGCACCCCCCAAGAAAACCATGTGGCGACGCCGAGGAGGATCCTCGATCTTGACCTTGAATTTCTATATCGATCTATTAGTAACCGCTTCAATTCACGGTAACAGTTAGATATACGTACGCTAAGACGGGTGGGATCGCCATTCAGCACCTTTGTCAGCCACAGCTGTTTCAGTTCCTTCTCAAGTCTACTTGGCAGTCCAGGGTACATGCTGGATCCGCCGGAAAGAACGATCGCCTTGTAAAGACTCGACCGAACGTCGAGGTCTGCTGCCTGGATAGTGTTGAACAAGAACTCGGCTATTCCCGGCTGTTCGACATCAACCAAACTGGGCTGGAACATGCATTCGGGGGCTTCGAAGCGCTCGGATCCAATCTTAATTGTACGTCCATCAGGAAGCTAACACGTTAGTCTCGATCTCTAAGTAAATTACCCAAAAACAAAGGTTTCATACAGTGTACGACTCAACCAGCACTGTCGTCTCTTCAGACAGCTTTGCATCCAGCTCTAGATCATAGCTGACGTAGCACAGCTTCTCCTTGATTTGACGGACAGTTTCGAAATCTGCAGTTCTGTTGAATGCGTAGCCACGTCGCAAAAGCAAGCTGATCAACTGCCGAGTGACGTCGCGGCCAGCCACGTCCAGACGGCGTGTAAGATGGTTCAAGACAACCGACTCGTATACCGGAACAATATGTGTTACACCATCTCCAGAATCAACAACCACTCCGGAAGACAATCCTGGATACGTTGTCAGTATAATCCCATGGCATTAGGACACTATCCGCAATTTACGTACCCTGTGCGTACAAAGCCAGAACAGCCTGAATTGCGACGTACACGCCGCCAAAGTCGTACTTTTCAAACATAACGTCAACCATCTTCTCTCTGTTGCTCAGCGGGTTCATGGGAGGCTCGGTCAGAAGAACTTTCCGGCCTGACGGATCGATCTTCATGCGCTCGTAGAACGCGTAATCCCACAAGTGGCCCATGTCTTCCCAGTTCTTGATGATCCCGTTCTCCATCTAAACCAAGAAGTCAGTACATGATATAATACTCTGATGAATTTAAATCGCAACCATACCGGATACGAGATCTGCAGCATGGAGCGCACTGCGCTCGCCTCGTCTCCCGCCATGATATCCTTAATCTCGACATTTCCCGTCCGCTCTTCCGCTCGCAGAATCGGACGACCGACAATCGACGGAAACGTATGATCCGGGAAATTCGTGCCTCCTCGGCCGATCTTCACAAATCCGGTACCCTGATCGAGGACTAGAAGCGGCAGTGCCGGTTAGCTATTGCGTGCACTTTCCATAGGGCCTGTCAGCTACGGTTGCATCAGCAGCCGTCGCAATTAGCGGCCACCGACTCCAACCGGCTCAATTGCCAGAAAATCAAAGCAATCTCAGTTGCTAGCAAATTAGCACTTACCAATGGGCTGTTCCGCCATGATTGTGATGGATTGTAGCTGCTGCTGTCTGGCGGTATCAGGAAGTGGGAGTGGACGAGATGGCTAAGGGCGGCTGGGCAAATGCACGCTCTGCGGGTCGAATACGGCATAAACCTCCAGCATCTAGGTTTCGAGCCACTTTACTACTCTGCGGGCTTACATGCTACAACTATTTGATATCAAGATCCTTCAACAAATATAGTACATAAATAGTAAAGTACAGTTATAATTGACAACTGGCTTGGCTAAGTGGCTACCGACGGGTGACGAACTGCGCCGTCTGCGTAAGCTCGTCCCCCGTAAATATTGTACGGTGCGCCAGTCTGAGTGATGGTAAATGATCTAACGGTCTATCCAGACTCCCACTAAACTTCGGGCACGTCAGGCAGGTCGCCATCAGCAGGAAGCATAAAACCTGACTTAAGCCAATCAAATCCCTCGTCCCAATGATCCCAAAACTGTGGCGGATCAAGGCCGGCGTGGGTAGATTCCGGAATAGCAGACCCAGCATCCGATGGCAGTGCCGAACCGCGATCTGATGAGACTGCGGGGATAGACGGCACTCGAGACGATACTCCTGATAAAGGACTATGCACTGGTTCTGGTATGGACGCCTCAGGGAATATACCGGGATCCTGCGATACTGGCAAATCAATCTGAGTTACAGATGCATCAAAGAAGTTGCCGTCCGAACTGTTCAGTTAGTAATGCATTATAAATATAACCGACAAAAATATTTACCCAGGCTCCTGATGTTCGGGTGGTGGAGGAGCTGCAGCAGCTGCTAAAGCAGCAGCGGAAGCAGCGGCTTCGAAGGCATCCCGAGCACGAGCTTGAACCTGCTCGATCATGGCAAGACCAGATTCAACACCAAGATCCGCTTTCATCAGACGATAGCATTCAAGTGCGATATTTATGATTTCAAAGTTTGTCATAACCTCCTCAGTGCACGTGGGATCCCGCAGGACGTCAAATAGCAAAATAGCACAAGCTGTCTGCAGAAATATCGAGTTGAAGCGCATCTTGGCAAGCATTGGATCAGAAGAATAAGCTCGTGCAAGAAGGAGTAGCATAGACCGGCCAGCATCCACCGCAGCGTGGCAGGCTTCGGGGAGAAATGCGCGATCTTCGGACTGTGGAGGAGAAGTCAACCCACGAGCAGCATGCTCGCGGTCCTGGCGGCGCAAGAGAGAGTCGATGAGAAGGAAAGGGCGATAGGAAAGTGTCTTAAAAAGGTAAAAATCTGCAATTGTCAGTAGTCTGTACGGAATCTCTATAAACCAAGAGTATCTTACGGCATCCAATTACAAACGCATCGGCGTGTAGAACAACGCCGGGTTTGCCATAGTCATCAAAATTGAGATTCGGAGGCAGATCCTCGCGGTACTGAGCAAGGTCCGCGTCAATAGAACGAGCCGAGAGCCAGATGGAGGGAACAGATTTGCCGTGAGGTCCGTATATGAGTGTGGAGCACTTTGTAGATATCCGTCCAAGTGGAGTCATATAGCGCAGAAAGTCCGAATCTGCCAAAGCAATGTCAAGTTCGCTATCGTGGAATGCAGAGGGCCTGCCAAGGAGTATGGCCAAAAGACGTTCGAAAGAGTATAGCGCCCAGACCGTATTGCGACGGTCTTGTGAGGAGGCAGCGGCATCTGCATACGCAGACAGAGAGGGAAACTCCCGATGTAAACCACACGCGTAAGAAAGACGTACGGCCTGACCAGAGAGATTATATGATAAGTTGAGACGGCCTGCCATGGCCTGAAGATGTGCGAGGAGAAGCAGCGTTTTGACGCGGTCGGCCGTACATACATCAGGAGATGCATGAACAATACGTTGTGAGCTGTCGGCAAGAGCTGTACTCCAAGCGGTATCTCCAGACAGAGAAGCTCCAGTAGCCAAAACAGCAAGTAGGCCAGCATCTGCTGGCGCGGGCGCACTGTAAAGCTGTGCGAGTGCCGCGTCCACGTGAGCTCGAGTGTAAACGGGAATAATGTAAGCCAGCGTACGGAAAAATGCATCAATATAGCGAGTCGCTATCCGCGGTTCCAAAAATGCCATGGACGGGGCAAAGCTGCTATGGACAGGTGGTAAGGTAGGCCAGCCGAGGAAAAGGTCGCGAAAGCCGTATCGGCGAATTCCCTCCGGCACGTCGCCCACACCGCTCATCTCAAGCGCGCCGGCGTCAATTGCTGCATGGACATGCTGAATAAAAGAAAACGTTGAGGCCGGCCCATAATAGATGAAGCTTTCTGGTGCAGCAGCCGTGATACCGGAGTAAACCGAATTGTGCACTGCGTTATCCCCAAGCTGTTCACCGAGCTGGGTCTCGCTTTTGACTGTAGGTATATTTGTTCCTTCTGGTTCGTCGCTCTCCTTTTCTTGGTCGCCTTCATCCTGTTCGTCCATGCGCCGCCTCTTCGGCCCGTCGTCGTCACGATAGACACACGTAGCGCCGCGAACACTGCATTGGCCGCACCGCGGACTTGCACCGTCGCATTTGACTTTTCGACGACGACATATTCGGCACGCGCGCCTTGTCCGCAGTCGCGGATACTCTGGAATTGGCGAGGCCTGGCGGCGAGAGGCCATTGTGTGTGTAATTGTTTCTAGCTGTGGACTGTCTGCCGAGCTCGTTGAAGAGTCTTCGACTATCGCGATTGCGTTGAGCACAGCTTTAAGGTTTATCGCCGCCGCACGCAAAAATTTCGTTTTCTCCGCTAAGTCCAGAAGTCTAGGTCTCTGATCCAGCAATTTTCAGCAAAAAGATCATATATTTATTGAAAAGAACAAGATGACAGACTCCGAAAATCCTCGTAAGCGCGCTGCGGATTTTGACGAGATTGAAATCGACGTGGAAGCCCCGGAGCCGCTGTCGAAAAAGGAAATTCGGCGGCGTCGCAAAAATGCAGAAAAGCCAGAGTCGGCAGAGAAAACTGAGGGCGAGGAGAGCAAGACGACCGAAAACACCACAGACAAAGACGACAAGAGCAAAGTCAAGAGCAAAAGCAAGTCTGAGTTTGGAATCTGGATTGGAAACCTTTCATTTGACGTGCGCACCGAAGATCTTCGCCGTCTGCTTACGCTGAAATCGGGTCAAGATGGCACTCCAATTGCTGCCACAGACATTATTCGTGTGAACATGCCCAAGGGCCCTGGTGGTCGCAACAAAGGCTTCGCTTATATCGACTTTACAACAGAGGACGTCATGAAACAGGCTATCGCCCTTTCCGAGACGCAATTTGCCGGTCGTCGTGTGCTCATAAAGGACGCTCGCTCGTATGACGGCCGGCCGACTAATAACGCTGCTGCTCCCGTCAAGCGTACCGCAGCAACCAACCCACCTACTCACATTCTTTTTATTGGAAATCTTCCTTTTGAGACGACGGATGAAGATTTACGCGAACGCTTCACAGTCGATTTGCCTTCAGCTACTACAGTCGCGCCTAGTCGGATCCGCATGGCGACCTTTCAAGATTCGGGCAAATGTAAGGGCTACGCGTTTTTGGATTTTGCAGATTCGACTGAGGCTCAGTCTGTTCTGGACTCGGTTGGATCAACAGTTGAATGCCATGGTCGGAAGGGTGTCACGGTTGAGTTTGGTCAGGATAGATCGTTCCGGCATCGTACTGAACGTCCTGATCGACCTGAGCGCTCACAGGATAACGTACACCATTCAAGGCGCTTGAATTTCGATCCGACAGACTCCGCTTCACAGCCAGTAATTGCTTCAAGCGACCACAAGCCCGAGCACAGAGTTTCAACCCGTACCAAAGAGACTGAACACGGCGAACATGGCGAACAGCGGGAACGGAGAGAGCGGAGAGATAAGAAACCGAACGCTAGAATGACGCCGGGTCTTGCACTTGCCACCTCGCAGCGCGCAAGCGTTGCCATCGTGCCTTCTCAGGGCAAGCGCACCAAGTTTGAATGATCGGCTTGATATAGAACGCGATAATGAAAAGTAATTGTACATTACGAGTTTGCATTGGTTGGTTAATGAATATGGTATAAACATCTACGAAAAGAATTTCATAAATAAACTTGTGTGTAAATCGCATCACACATTGCAGGACTGTCATTGACGAGCCACGAATGTACAGTCAGGCGACAAATTCGCGAGTACCGTTAAAAAGTTCCAATAATGACTAGAGATCGTCTTAAATACATAAGGCCTTGCCTTCTACTCTACATGCTCGCCAGGGCCGTAGCCGCGGCCTGTTCTCGTCGGGCTTCCTCCATCCGTTCCCTAATAACCGGGTACCGGTCAAGCAAGGTAACTTGCACGTTAACAGCCTCCAGGTACGACGATGTCTGCATAATCTCGGCTTCCGTTCGTGAAAGTTCCAACTGCATCTGGAAGTACTTCACGGACTCCTCCATCCGGTTCTGCGACATCATCAACTGCGCCATTGTGCCAGCTGCCATGTCGCTGTTCGGGTCAACTATTTAATTGTTAGCTTTGCCTAATTTAAACCCATTAGTTTACTTACGTTCAAGAGCTTCTCTCAAGTAATCCTCGGCCTCCTCCACCGTTCCCTGTCCAAACGACCACGTCACATATGCCTTGTTGATAAGCGGCGCGACATTGAATCCGCTAGGCTTTTTCCGTTCGAGCTCAAGAGCCTTATCAAAGTTCTCGATTGCTTCCTTGAAGCTTCGGTAGTCCATCTGCACCTCTCCATAGTAGTTGTACACATCCGCATTCTCCGGGAAGTTCTTCAGGCATCGATTGAAAGTCGCCATTGCTCCAGTAATTGATCCCAGCTTGTACTGCGTCACCGCCAGTTGGATATGAGCCGAAACAAAATCCTTGTCCAGGTCAATCGCATGCTGGAAGTCCTTAGCAGCCTCGTTAAGCTCGCCCATCAGCATATGCACCTGGCCGCGATGATAGTAAACATCAGGGTCATTCGGGTTCAAAGCCAGCGCCGCGTCGAAGTCCTTGCTCGCTTCTTCTGGCTCACGGGAATCGATGTACGACATGGCTCGCTTGATCAGGGCTGAGGTAGTCGGCGCTATCCGAATACAGTTCGAGAGATCGTTGAGTGCAGCTATCTGGTCTGCCATCAAAAATCTCAGCGTACCCCGCATTTCATAGGCAACTCCGATGTCTGTGGCGCCTTCATCAATTGCCTTGTCAAGAAGTTTATAAGCTTCGTTGTAGCCTTCAATTGATTTCTTTTGCGACTCCAAAAGCGCCAAACGCAAGTAGTAGTCTCCAGCGTTTCCGCTCTCTAGGGTAGTCGCCGCCGCAGCGGCTTCCGGCATAGGCTTCACGTGGAACGAGTCAATAAATGCACATACAAACGCAATAGAAGGCAGCGCTTTAGCCTTAGACTCAAAAGCAGCTTTGCCGCGAGCTTCTCCACAAAGAGTAAGCATGCGGTCGATTGACTTGCCAACAGCCTCAGACGGCTGCTTGTCTAGTAAGGCCACAGCAGTAAAGTCGACAACAGCCTGGCGATATTTCTTAAGCTTCTCGTACGCTCCCGCGCGACGTGTAAGAGCCTTCAAATATACTGGATCCAGCTCGAGAGCAGACGTGGCGTCAGCGATGGCGTCTTCCCACTTCTCGAGCGCGTTGTAGCAGGCGGCCCGGTTAGAAAAGTACACTGCATCCTTGTGCAACTCAATTGCAGTGGTATACTGCTCGATCGCCTTTTCGTACTTCTTGGCCTTGAACTCTGCGTTGCCAGCGTTCTTGTAAAGCAAAGAGTACTCCGTCAAAGTCTCTTCTGACAATCCTGAAAGATCTCCAGAGACATCCGGAAGCTCAATTTTCGACTCATCGGTCTTCTCCTTCACCAGTGTCGGTGTGCTTGTACCCGACTTCTTCTCCTCGCTTTTCACCTCAACCGTTCCCTCTTCCTTTGAGCCTAAAAGTAGTTAGCACGCAAGTAAATCAGCAAGCAATTGCTCGAAGCACTTCAATACTTACTTTCTTGCTTATCTTTGCTCTTCTTCGCCTTTTTCTTATCTTTCTTCGCCTTCTTCTTTTCAGTGGCTGTCTTAGGCGCCACAGGTGCGTCGCTTTCGCTGGAAGACGATGCCTTGGCTGATTCTGGCGCAGGTGGCGATGAGCCCTTGGATTCGTTGTTATACAGCACATAGTACGCGCCCGCACCAGACACAACAACAAATGACACAGCCGAAAGACCGTACACTAGGGTCTTGTGCTCCGTTACAAACTTGGACATGCGCTCCCATAGTGATGGCGGCGCAGCCAGAATAGACGGCGCACCAACAGAAACTGGGCTAGTCGGAGCCATTGTGAGCTCAGAGGGTAAAATAAGCAAAATGAAAAGTCAACCGCAAATGTGCGAAAGAGTTTGTGCGCTACATATAGAAAGTCAGTGAATGCTCGTCAATTGGGCAGAGACACATTGAAGCTGCACAAGATCGACTTCGCGATGACGTCGCTTGGGCGTCTTCTGCACGCAGCCCTGCCAAACCGTCACACACGAGCGCACAATTCGCGTACAGCTAAAGCATGCCTCCCAAAGTCTTCAGAGCAGTTATTACACTTACCGGATCTGAAAGTCGTGATCCCGAGGTTAACAACAGTGCGGAGCAGTGCGGAACAGGTACGAAGCTTTCGAGTCGCCAATAATTTTCGCCGCGAGACCGAATTACCCGGCTCGAAACTATGCGTGGCCAAACATGTAGCCGATCGGCCTGCAGTGAGCTTCCGGGCTTTTTAACACAACTAATTGTGTTAAGGCTGTGAGGAGTGAAAAGGAGAGAACAAGGGAAGTCATTTCAGCTTTCATCATTTTGACTTACCAAGTGTTAGCTGTTACTATTGGACTTGGACTGACCGAGTACCAATAGCCCACTTTGCGTAGTCATCAGGAACTGCGAGGTCGAAGTGCGTTTTCTGATTGGCGTTGACAAATCTTCAATTCTTCAGGTTGTACAATTTTATTTAGGATGGCGGGAAACCCAATTAAATACAATTTCTGAATGCTGAGCCTGTGAGCTTTCCTTCTCGGGCGTATCGGTATCTACAAGTACACAGGAACTTTCCCGTTATTATTGACTGACTCTGACATTAGATGCAGTTTTTACCGGGACAAGCGAGATCTTATGCTTTTGCATTTGATGTCCACGGGAACTGCATTAAACTATCGACCGATCGGGTGATAGTAGGAATATGTTCTGCGGCAGCAGGCAAAACTCCCCCCTCAAATTGTGCGGATAAGTGGGATTGATTACACCTGTTCATGGCGATCACAAGGAGGGTGTAGAATCTGTTGTAATGAATGGTATCTCTGTTGAAAACTGAGTATTTTTTTGATATTTGGGTTATTTCTTGGTCGTGGAGTCATGTACTTCAGCAGCATTTTCAGTTACAAGTTGATGTAATGCTTTCGTTTCTGAACTGACACAGGTTAGTCTACTGGGGGTATTGCTATATGGCACGTAAATCTCAGAATACATCACACCTACGCCCGCAGTCCCCTGTGCTACAATTGAGAAAGTAGCAGATTGGCATTTAAGTCATGCGAATTTGATCTATAGTCCTTATGATATCAGGTCAATATAGTTGGTTTTTGCAGTTTCTGATCTGTTATGGCCGCATCGATCTAAGCCTATTTTCACGGAGTCTGGAACCGCTCAGTTTATTTATATCTAAGACGTTCTGTTTGTCAACCGCTAACGTCTGCAGTGCCATAGTTGCAGCGCTGACTACTGTGGTTGTATTTTTTTCGCTCCAAAGATTCACCGAGTGATTGTATTTGTGATTATCCATATATAACGTGCGCTTAGTACTATATTTTTTACACTTTAATGATCCACCGAGTGATTGTATTTGCGAAAATCTATTAATCACGTCAATTAAGCAGCCTAGATCTTGTATAGAGGGGGTTACATGTAATCGCACAATCGCCTGGCGTTGTTGACAGATTGTAGTTTTGGGATAATTGAGCCGCATTAAAAGCGGCTCGAGGCGTGTATCTAATTGTTTAAGCGCAAGCGCTTGCAGCGCGGGGAAGACATCTCCATGCAGAAATGCTTACGCGCCGTGGCTCTCCGATCTCCGCCGTCATAAGCCCAGGCATGTCTCTATTTTCGAGCATGATACACTTGGACAATCAGGTGAAGCTGAGTATTAGACGACGACAACCCGCCTTTCCTGACTAGACACATCGCCTCTATATCCTCCTTGCAATACTCGTCATGGCTCCAGACAAATTTGCTCTCGCGCTTCCTCTAGGAGACATCGAGAACCCTGGAGTTCTACATCGGAATAGGTTGCCTGCCCGATCTTACGCAATTCCAGAATGCAATATTTTACTCAACGGTCAATGGAAGTTTTCTTATGTCTCTTCGCCATTACTTGCCATTGCTCCGTGTGAATCTATCTCCGACGTCGCTACATGGGACGACATCACGGTTCCAGGAAATTGGCAGCTTCAAGGTTATGGGAGTCCTCAGTACACCAACATCGTCTATCCAATTCCGGTTGACCCGCCATACGTCCCAGCCGAAAATCCGACCGGTATTTATCAGCGCGATTTCACGGTTCCGGAAAACTGGGCAGCCGGATCGCAGATCAGGCTCCGATTTGACGGCGTCGACAGCGCATATCATGTTTACTTGAACGGTGAACTTGTTGGATTTGGTAAGGTATCACGCTCACCGGATGAGTTTGATATTACAGACAAAGTCAAGACTGGTGGCGAGACGAATACTCTTCGCGTGTACGTCTATCAATGGTCTGACAGCACGTATATCGAAGACCAAGATCAATGGTGGCTTTCAGGTAAGGCGATTCAGTTTTTGAGATTGCTTTAAAATTTAACTAACGATAAAGGGATTTTCCGAGATGTAACTCTTCTTGCTTTTAATCCAGCTGGTCATATTGACGACTTCTACGTGGTCACCGACGTTGCTGAAGATTGCGCCTCTGCGGAAATCAATGTCACAGTGACTATAGCTGGACTTAAAGAGCCGTCTACTCTGCTTCTCAACGTTGGAGGTTACACCACATCTGTTGAAGCTCTGCCTGACAAGTTGACATATCAGCTCGGGATTCACTTTCCCGATCCCGATCTCTGGACTGCCGAGACACCAAATCTCTATGAGATGTCCTTGTCTCTCGGCTCAATTCACACTATTGTCGATCGTATTGGAATTCGTACAGTCAAGATTATTGATGGACTGATATGTTGCAATGGCAAGCCACTTGAATTTCGAGGCGTGAACCGTCATGATCATCACCCTACACTTGGACGAGCCGTGCCGCTAGAGTTCATGAAGCAAGACCTGATCATCATGAAGACCAACAATGTCAATGCGCTTCGTACTTCTCACTACCCCGACCATCCGCTTCTTTACCGAATGTGCGACGAGCTGGGATTTTGGGCCATTGATGAAGCAGATCTTGAGTGTCATGGGTTAGAGGAGGTCGTTGCTCGACCGCACCAGGTGCCCAACACCCACAACGACAGACGGAAAAGCGTGTTTCCACACGCAGCTAAGTTCTTCTCGGATAGCAAAGAGTGGGAAGCGGCGTATCTTGATCGACTGACTTTGTTGGTTATGCGAGATCGCAATCATCCCTCAGTCATAATCTGGTCGCTTGGAAATGAATCCTTTTACGGACAAAATCATGTCAAGATGTGCGAACTCAGTCGCAAACTGGATCCTACCCGTCCGGTTCATTACGAAGCAGACGACAATGCCGAATCCGTGGATATGTATAGCGTGATGTACTCATCGCCAGAACGTTTACGAGAAATGGCGAGCTCAATGGGCAATAACTTCACAAAACCGTTGATTATGTGTGAATATGCGCATGCCATGGGGAATGGACCCGGTGGGTTGGCAGAATACATGGACCTGTTCCGTGAGCTTCCGGTTATGCAGGGAGGATTTATTTGGGAATGGGCAAATCACGGGTTCACGAAACTGGATGAGAAAACGGGACAGCCTTTTTTCGCGTACGGTGGAGACTACAATGAATTTCCGCACGACGGTACGTTTGTCATGGATGGGCTGCTGTCTTCGGATCATACGCCTACGCCCGGATTGCATGAGATGAAGAAAGCCTACGAGCCAGTGAAGGTGACGCTTGAGAATGACAAAATCGTTATTCGAAACTACTATTCTTTCGTCACGCTTGATCATCTTGAGGCTACATATGTAGTGTCGGAGTTCAACTCAAAGCCGTAAGTCTGACATTGTTTTAGCTTGTGTACTCAGTTTTAAGCTAACTTGCGTGACTAGGATTTCGGCCAAAGATGCGACGAAGACTTTAACGCAGGGTCCTTTGCAATTGCCAATGGTTCGTCCTGGAGCTGTTGCATCTATTCCTGTTCCGGTTTTTGATTTTGTGCCCGGAGAAAATGAAGTCTGGCTGACAGTCACATTCACTCTCAAACAAGATACACCATGGGCAGCAGCCGGTCACGAGATTACATGGTCACAGATGCGTATTTATACGCCTGAAGTGCTGGTCGGCAACACTTCCGGTTCAGCATTCCTGAAGGATTCAGATATTGTTGATCTACCCGCGCGCTTGACAATCAAATCTGACGATCTGGAATTTGAATTTGACAAAGTGCACTCCAAGATCTCAAGTTGGACTGTTAACGGCGTTCAACTTCTGTCCGCCCAGAGCAATACTCTAACATTCTGGCGCGCTCCGGTAGCAAATGATGCTACTGTCGATGCTCCGTATTGGGTTAGATTTGGCCTGGACCACATGTGCGCTCGCCCTGTTTCAATTGAGTCTGCGAATACTTCAAAGGGCTTTGAGATAAACACGGTATCAAACTACGGCACTCCTTCTCTTGGTTGGTGGTTTGTTGCGGAGGTCAAATACACCTTGTCCGCGCCGGGTCATCTTGAAGTGGCATCTACTGTGCGACCTGCTGGACATTCGCCGACGATGATTCCTAAAGAGATCCCTCGAATTGGCTGGGAGTTTTCCATTCCATCCTCAATTTCTGCAGATGGAGGAAGTGATGCGACATGGTTTGGTCTGGGACCCGGCGAATCTTACGCGGATAAGAAGCTAGCCGCTAAGGTCGGGGTATTCGTTGAGAAATTGTCTGGGCTCGATTTTGAGTATGATGTGCCCCAGGAAAACGGTAATCGAGAGGGTACGCGATGGGTATCAGTCAGTCCGGCAGCTGGCGCACCGGGCTTAGCTGTATCGATGGCATCTGGCGGGAAACCTTATGAATTCGGATTCAAGTTGTCAAACAGAATCGCAGGACTTACGAACGCGAAGCATCCTCCGGATATCACGCAGAGCAATGATTGGATTCTCAGAGCAGACTATAAGCAACATGGAGTAGGCACTGAAGCATGCGGCCCGGGTGTTTTTGACGGATACAGACTGAAGATGCAGGACGAGTTCAAGTTTGATCTTAACTTGAGCGCTGTGAAGTTGTAAGCAAAAGAATGGTTGGAAGGTGAAGATTTAGGCACAAATAAATTTATATCTTGATTTAATTGATTTATTCCGTCCTCAGTCGCTTTGGCGCACGGTGCCTTGCGCTACTGCGCCGCTAGAGCCGCTTGAACGATTTAAGTCGCTCGAATCTCGAAATCTGCTGTCGTTTCCTCGATTAGAGTGCAGCACACTAGCCTCTTCAGACCAAGCGGCTGCTGGTGCTGATCAGAATATCCCGGTCGCCAGAATTTCCACGGCTGGTCGAGGCAGCCAGCCGCGAAGGGCTTCGAGTCGATAAAAAGCCCGGCGTCGCCCACAATACCGCTCCTGATTCCATGTAACATATACCACTCGGTACGGACTCATACGGAGTACCTCAATCATACTCTTCTTCTTAGAAACCTATCTCTTGTCTGCTTTACTCTTGTCTTTCTATCATCCTGCGCACAATGGCCAACAATCGCTACCCCTATGCTGCCGAAGACGGGGACGTTCCGCTGCGCGAGCTGCCGTCGCAGAACCGGTACTCCTTCGATGACCACAGCACCCTTGCCGGAACTAGAAGCTATCCAGAAGCTAAGATTGATGACGAGGCATACAGCAATAACGGGATTTATGAGGGCCCGGGAACTTACGACAATCGCGGAATGTATGGCTTCCAAGGAGACGACACGAATCCACTCTCAGCCCCGATCCAGCCGTCAGACATGCTTGTGCCTAACGTGCCTCCTGACGGCGGATACAGGGCATGGTTGCAAGTAATGGGTTCTTTTATTCTGTTTATGAACTCATGGTATGTGAATGTCGCTGTGTAGCTATATAGAACTACCTTGTCGCAGGTGCTAACTTGACGGCAGGGGCATTCTGAACTCTTTTGGCGTGTTCGAGACCTACTACTACTCAGAAATGTTTCTCGGAACATCTGCCAGCAAAATAGCCTGGATTGGTTCCGTTCAAGCATTTTTACTGCTGTTCGTGGGCGTTGTCTCTGGCCCTCTTTTTGATCTGGGATACTTTCGCACGCTTATCCGCTCGGGAACAGTCATTATCGTCGCGGGCATGGCTATCACCAGCCGTTGCACAAAATTTTATCAACTAATGCTTGCTCAGGGAGTTATGGTCGGTATCGGATGCGGCCTTCTTTTTGTGTCTAGTGTCGCCATTCTGCCGCAATATTTTGAGCGGAAGAAGTCTCTCGTGATTGGTATCGCGGCCGCGGGCTCGTCTGTCGGTGGTGTGATCTATCCGATTATTTTTCACAAAATGCTGCCGGATTACGACTTCCGCATAGCCACCCTCGTTATTGTCACTGTGATTTTCCCAACTCAAATTGTTGCAAACGTCGTGATGAGAGAGCGTGTTGCGCCTGTCCGACGGAAACTTGTCCTTGACCGTCGCCGGCTTTTCGATCTGCCTTTTATAGTGTTTATCCTTTTTGCGTTTTTTGGCTTCATGGGCATCTACATTCCGTTTTTTTACATGGAGGGGTTCGCGTCGTTGAAAGGAATCTTTAACGCCGACATCTCGTTTTACACGCTTACGATGCTCAACGCCGCTTCGATTGCTGGCCGTCTTCTTCCGAATTATATCGCGGATAAAATCGGACCGCTTAATGTCATGGTTCCATGTATCATAGCTACCTGTGTTATTGCATTTTGTTGGATTCCTGCTACGACAAAGGCTGGCGTGGTTATGATTTCAGTTCTATACGGATTCTTCTCTGGATCTCTGATCTCACTCTCTACAGCATGCATGGCTACAATGACCCCAGATCCGTCGCTCATGGGAACCAGAACAGGTTTACTCTTTGGAATAGCCGCGTTTGGATTGCTGATTGGAAACCCGGTTGCCGGAATTATACTGGATAGTCCGTTGAATTTCACCGCCACCGCAATCTTCTGCGGTGTCTGCATTGGAATTGCCGGCGTTTGCATTGTTGCCACGAGACTTTTGATCACCGGTAGCAGACTTATGGTGAAGGTTTAGATAGACCATGAGCAAGCATGGGTATCAGTCTGGAGTTTGGGGTCTGCTGAAGAGAGAAAAATTAGAATTGACAATTTATATTCAACGATATGTACATAGATACTCAATCTTAGCTTACATAGTAGCTATATTAATAGACTCCACTAAATACACGGTTGGCTTGCCAAGCAACAATCTTCAAATAAGCAGCAAATTCAAAACTGAGGTACAGTAAAAGCAGTAATAACCAAACCAAACAAAATTCGTAAATAAAATTGACATAAACGTAAGATCAAAAAGAGTGACATCCCTTTTATCGAGGTCAAAAGATTGGATGAGAAAAACCGAATGAAAAGAAAGCAAAACCGCAAAAAGCACAATTAAGCTGCAACAAAAAACCAATGAAAATATGAACATGACCAAACATCAATGAACGACGTTTAAAAGAGTGTAACGGAAACAACATCAAGTGTATGTTCCCCAAAATGTGACTGTGATAGCCATGTACGCGCTTGCTTCTTGCGCTTCTATACTCGAGACCAAATAAGTTCCGTCATCTTGCACTGTCAACTCGCCTCTGTTGACTGTATTGATTTGAGCATCAGACGAGAATGTAAACGTCCATGATCGCCCAATCGGACTGTTAGATAACGGTGCTGCGTATAATACTCCTGCAAAATTGGTCTCGTTGAGTTTCTGCTCTGATATTCGAATAATGTACTCAGTTGCGTCGTAAGTTCCCGAGTCTGTAGTTACTTCAACAACCGAGATTCCTTCTGCTGAAACTGAATACTCCGCAGAGGGAGCTGAAGCCGTAATCGTTGATACGAAGATGCCTGATTCATCAGTTGCTGACGATGATGGCGATGCCGAGCTTACCGCAGAAGCAGATGCCGCAGCAGTACCTCTGGGATTAAATTGAACCTGCTGCACAATCGTCGGTGTCGGAATCGTTGTACTATAAGCATACGTGCTACTTGCAGTTGCTGTAATAGTAGCAGAAGCAGTTCCGTTCTGATACAAACCGTCTCGCTTATGCAGATGCCCCTGTGTCTTACGAACAGGTACATGCGGGACATGACGCTTACCAAGATGAGAATCATAAACCGGAGAGTTGACGGGGCCTGCACGTATTCTAGCAGCCGAAGGTCCCTTTGCCTTTGCATTTGCACGAGCAGGAGGCGAGATTTTAGCAGGAGCACTCCGCTTGCTGATTCCTGAGGAATCCGAGTCGCTTCCGGCAGCGCATGTAGCAACTCCTGATGGTCCTGGGTAATCACAGTATACGTCGGTACCGTCATTGACGCAAGAAAGACCGGTGTAACATTGCCGAACAACCCAAGTTCCCCAAACACATTGACCGTAGTAGTATCCATTGCATGCCAGCTCGCCGTGAACAGCACACGGTTCACCATCAATTGGACACGCTGAATATGCAGTTGAAGCCGATGATGATGCAGAATCAGTAACAGTCGCTGCGGTATCTGAAGAAGACGTCGAGACTGTTGCTGACCACGGGGGATTTGTGACAAATGTAAGACTTGGCGACAAAGCAGTTGTAGTTGCTGCACTTACAACAGATGTTGCCCCTACAACGGTAGTCGCAGTCTTCGTCACAGTAGTACCTGCTTCAACTGTCGTATATACCACGGTACCACCAGCACCAGTATTTTGCAAAGATGCAGATGCCACAACTTGAGAACTCTCCGTGCTAGAAGTAGCTTCTGACGGCGTACTGGACGAAGTGTCCTGAGCTGGAGCTGAAGTTTCAGTCGAAGATGCTGCTGGCGCCGATGTGGGCACAGAGGAGCTGTCCACATCCGGCGGTGCTGACGACGTAGTTGAGACAGCAGTGCTTGCTGTAGATGTAGCAGTAGAGTAAAACACAACAGTAGCAGGATCCCATCCGTTAGAGTTGGTAATAACCGAAGTGTACGAGTACACAACAGTCACCACTGGGTCAGTGGACGAAGGAGCCGCTGAAGACGATACCGAGGTGATAGACTGGGACAAACTCGCGGAGCTTTCGGTTGATGACACAGACGTCGACGATACTACCGGAGTATCAAATGACGAAGATGACGCGGCGGCTGAAAGAACGACAGTGGTCTCTGATGAAGACGAGGAGAGCTGCGATACGGCAACTACAGGATATCCCGTGCTCGAAGACGATATAACTTGCGTCGTACTTGATAGTGGTTCTGGTGTCCAGACCTCTGAAGATGACACGCTTGGGGACGTCACTGTTGAGTTTACAGGCTCGGGTGCCGATGATGACGACAGTGCCGATGACGAGTCGCTTGTTGGAAGTGGCGTAAATGACGACAACAATGATGACGAGGTGATAGTAACGCTTGATGTAGAAGGTGTCCAGAGCCCATCATTAACAGAGGACGAAGAAGAAGTACTTGATTCCGTAGTACTGGAAACAACATACAGAGATTGACCGCCGTCTGAGATTGGTGAGACTGTGGACACGGGAACCAAAATAGAAGAGTCTGCAGAAGGCGTCCACATTCCATCGTTGTACGAGGTAGAAGAAGCAGCACCCCATTCTGTCGTACTGGATGCTACTTCTGATGTAGTTGGGACATATACAACATCCGTACTGGTCTCTGAAATTGACGTTGACGTCTCCGTAGTCGATATGGCGACTGAAGTTGGCGTAACAGAAGCTGAGGCAGACGCCGTGTCGCCTGCAGCAGCAACAAGTACCTCTTTGGCTATTTGAGCGTAGTTCAGTCCATCGGTTTGAATATTGTTGTAAGCCTGCGACAGATCCCTAGTTTTGTCAATAAACCGTAAATCTGGCGGTGAGAAAATATTAACACTTACCACATCATTACGCCTCCAAAGCTAGAGTACGTCTCACTCAGTTGGTCGATGACCTCAGTAAGTGTGTCGATATCAACATATCCAGTACCAGCAGCTGTCGAAGATGCCGGAACTCCAAGGTAAACCTTTGCATCCGTGTTATAACTCGACGTTCTGGCAAATGAATCCCATGCGTCAAAGTTGAAGTTTGAAGTGCCCTCTTCTACCCACTGATCGACTCCGCAATAGTTGTTGAAGAACTGGACAAAGTAAAAGTCAAAGTACGACGAGGTCATAGCATCGTTAAGAAACGCATCGGGAATTGGACACTGCGGGGCTCCAGAAATGTACATCTCCTTTGTATCCACGTAGTCGTCCATATACTCTCGGAGCTGCGTTACAAAAGCACCATATCCAGTCGAGCTTCCACCTTCAATGTCGAGATCAAAGCCATCAACAACAGAGTCACCAAACGGACGAGTGTCAGAAGTACCGCCTCCAAACACATCCCAAATGGTAGTCGCAAATTCTTGCGCTTGAGTGTCGCTGGTAAATCCGTACGATCCAGAAGCGCCTCCAAGCGAGAGAAATATCTTTTTTCCAGCGTTTTGACAAGTCACAATATCGGCGCTAAAGAGGAACAGTAAGTAAATATGCGACCTGAAAAGTAAAAGGACTACCGGTGAACACTCACGCAATGGTTGGGCAATCGAGAAGACTCGTCCCGTCGAAGTAGCTTCCTTCACACGACCCAGCAAAGTTGACCTCGGGCAGGTCGCCGTCTCCATAGAAAGTACTAACGAATGCCAAAATGATAATCTATTTCACGTGTCAGTACGTAATTAAAAGTCACTCAGGTTCTCTGATAACTCACATCGTTGGTAGAATCCGTGCAGTAGCTGGCCAGATCTTCCTGCGAGCCAACCTGACCGTATGAATTTTGTCCCCAGTACATAACCAAGTTCGAATTCGAGGATGCATCAAAAGTAGCGCTGACCCCAGAGGCAAGAAGCCCGAGGAGGCCACCAGCAGCGAGAAGCGACCGCTTCTTAACCATATTCACGCGATCCGACGAGTTGCAGTCTTAGGACGAATTGTAGGAGATGACGGCGAACTGTATAACAGCTAAAGAAGCTAGTATGTTTTGCAAATTGGTCGAAGGTAGTTGCGATCAAGCAAAATCGTATCGAGAAAGAGCGCGGTGGTAAACAAAACAAGAGAGGAAAGTGAGGGAGAATCAAAAATATGGTGAGGGCGCAGCAATGACCATGTCTCCACTTCAAGTCAAAATCTTGGAACAACGGCCAAGGGCCCTTTACGCGCAAATGGGAACGTGACGCCATCAGTTGCCTGGATTCAGACGAATGTAAACAAATGAGCCTCGGGCACGGTCCCGGTGGGTACAAAAACGGGACGAGACTAACCCAAATTTAGATGGGATGCGCCCGAAAAAGCAATGCAGATACGCGTCCGAGGCGCCTGCTCTGCAGAGGATTTACCTACATCGCTCCTCAAAAAGTCCAGAAGATGCCACTGAAAAATAAAATAGCAGGTTTTACAAGTAAGATACTATAGCAGGCTATTTTCTCGACCTGGATCGTTTTGTAGGCAGGTATTGGGAGTCGGTAGTCGTAAACTCAGTAGTGTTCAGATTAATCAGGAGGTGTTGACTATTGTCCCAAACAAGATTAGTGCGGCTCAAATTAGCATTTTGTTTGTGATGATTGCCCGTTGGCAGGGCAACGGGAGGCCCTTAATCAATCTATACGATCTCGATCTAGCAGATCGATCGTCCAACGTAAGATGATCTAGTCCGACTCACTCCGACATATAAGGACACGGAACTATCAAAGATGAGAACATAAAATACGAGATGAGACATTTTTATATTATATAAACATTTCCGTTCGGACTGCGT
Source organism: Myxozyma monticola (assembly GCA_030568405.1). Taxonomy (NCBI): domain Eukaryota; kingdom Fungi; phylum Ascomycota; class Lipomycetes; order Lipomycetales; family Lipomycetaceae; genus Myxozyma; species Myxozyma monticola. The sequence continues at coordinate 1,248 of JAJLTV010000088.1, read as the reverse complement.
TTTGACAATATCAAGACAAAATAAGAACGAGAGCAGTCCAGGGGAAGATGCAGAAGCGACCGTTACATCCTTGCACGATGGGGCTACTCCACCGTCGAAGATGGCTATTAACTGGTCTGCGGCACTCATCTATCAGTTATAGCCTGCGCTAGCATTATTATTCATCCAATAAATATTCTAAATCACTATTCACTAAGCAAATGTAGAACGCAAAACATAGCTTTCGGATCACAAAATTAAACTAGTAAATGTGAGTGTCCTTTTGACTAACCCAATACTAGTTTTTCTCACTTGCTCTCTGTCCATGCTACCCATGACCGGCCATTTATCATGCTCTGAGAAATGATTGACACGCAAAAGAGAGGGTCGTCTTTCAACTAACTAGATCATCATTCACGTAATATATATGAACCGTGATTGATTAACTGATATTGAAGTATCATGTAATATCGGATACCCTCAACACCTAATCCCAGATCCAGGTCTTCAAAATTTTCATTGCGCCCAAATCCGAAAACTTGCTCAAACGTGATGACACTGGGCACAGCACCCAAAAAGTCTCGAGCCATGCAAGCAAGTTTCGGATAGTTGACGCCATATTGCTTCCAAAAGCGTAGACCCGCTGCTGAAGGACTCGACCCATACGGTGAGACAGTCGGCTCGCGTAAATACCCGCCCAGTTCATAGTCGGAAGCCCCTTTAGCCGAACAAATCTCGCTGTCCATTATGTCGCGCCAGCTCACTGAAAGTTTCTCCGCTTTACTCCACTCAATGCGTGGGGGATACTTGTTCTGTTCAGCATATTTTTGGCTGCTGAAGTTACCGGATAGATAGTGCTGTCTGAAGATGGTTTCGAATTCACTGATTTCCTGTGTGGCGCTTTCATTGCCAGGCTCGACAAATATCCACGTTTTGAAGACCGGGTTCAGAATGTGAGCAAAGAGTGCCACATTCGACGGATAACTTGTATAAATGTCAAATTCCTGGTTCATCGCTTTGACTGCATCACGCACTGCCATCTGTACTGGGTCCATCAATGACATAAACAGCTTTCTGAGTACAGAGCTGCAAGATTCGTCCTCGTCGCTCTGGGTCTCGCGGACAGTGTCTTGCAGAACATTGTATACTGGTAGTATCTCGGAGATTCTGGTTTTTTGCTGCATAGTCGCAACAGCCCTGAATTCCATAAAAATAGACAAAGCGGTCACTAAGTCATTCAGATATTTCCAGTCATAATCTGAGAACTCC
>JAJLTV010000087.1:0-54732 GCA_030568405.1 Myxozyma monticola | reverse complement strand
GAGCTACGTGGAAAGGTCGAGGGCAAGATCTGGGCCGAACCAGATCAGCAACTAGGCTTTTATGTCTAGTATGCGACCCTCGACGCAGTCGTGATTATATCTTGCGTTGGATTTGCAGGGATGCTCCCTCGTCGCGTAGTAGGAGGGCCGTATTGGTGGTGCCTCTTACAGAAAGCGGCGAGTCCTGGATCCAACGCGAGCTGAGGAAGATCTGCACCGCTGTCTGCAGCAGATCTGTCGAGAACCGCTCACTCGCCTCAGACACGACTGGTCTGGGAGGAGAGACCGGCTGACTGTGCTAGGACGAGTCAGCACGGCGGGGAGATCTTCATCGACGCATGGCGTACGATGGAGTCCGATCGCCGTAGTCCCTCCCAGGCATTAAACCCATTACCGGGGGGTCGTTGGAACCCCCTATACCACCCTAAACCATCCGTTGATGACGGCAGTTGTCCTGCGCGTGCGAAGTATGTATTACCGTGGATTCACCTGATTACAGTTGCTAACTATCTCCACAGGTATCGAGAAGTGACGAAAATTATCCGAGAACAGAACCGAGCGTGGTCTGAGTTACTCGAGAACAGACCCGAGAGTGATCTGAGTTGAGACGCGTGTCCAACACCTTTTTTTTTAATGGTAATTCAACTTTCTTTTCTAACTAGATTTTCTTTTTGTTGTTGTTTTACTATTTAATGTCGTATTGGCGGGTTGTCGTGGGAATAGTTTCAGTGCTAACATTCTGTTTTTTTTTTAGGAAACCTGTTCAGTGCTATCGTCGAGCTGTTCGTATATAAGCAACGCTGTCTGCTGTTTCTCGAGAATACCTGATCCTGCGGATCAGAGTCGTATCAACAGAGTCTTCACTCTGTCGTCGATCGGGTTCAGAAGAGGTCGTGTTACTCAGACTTGCGCGTTTTTATTTTTCTCGATCACCGTTGCGTACCTATTTTCGTTATCGAGCATGATCAGATTTCGTTCTTCAAGCTTCAGTTACAAATTTACAATTTCGTGCTGTGGCGGCTAGCATAATCTCAACTCGACATATGTTATATTCAGCTGCGATTCTGATTTCTGTGATGTTACAACGCGTTCTGGTGAATGGCTTGCAGACCGTGTACTATTCGCTTCCCTCCTGCGATAGTTACTCTTATTCGATAGTTACTCCTGCTGAAGATTATGCACGTTCTCAGTGACTGCTTCTTCTATTGATGCGATGTGCGACCTGTTTTAGTTGGATCCCTCCTCTGATTACTACTCTGTTGAATTTCATGTCCGTTTCATGCCAGTTCTCGATGATCGCTTCTCCTTTTGACGTGACGTGCGGCCGCGCTTGGATCAACTTTACAATTAGTTACTACTTCTGTCGAGTTTCGTGTTCCTACTCAGCGATTCACTCTTTTTCATGTGATGCGGAGATCATGTGTTGACTGTGATCCGTTCTCGAATTATTTCTCGTGTCGAATTGTGTGATCCTCCTACTAGATTTTTTCTGTTAATGATTTGATCCTCTCCAGATATATTGTGTGCTTCCTCCTGTTTGTGTATTGGTTGTGGTTCCCTCCTCTGTATAGTTTTATATATACTATTTTTACCCGAAGTGCGGATGTATCGTACGTTCACATTTAGAATAATTGGCGAGGTTGCGTTTTAGACTCTTAAAATGATTTAACATATATACGGGGTGCACTACGCGAAGTATATGAGCTTCCTTCGAAAGTAAAATATAAACAATTTTATTCCCTGATAGATTCACATTCACAATCAGATCAAACCAAATCAGACTCCGGCAGCAATCACTTGGTGGTATATCCTCCGTTGATGAGAATCGTCTGTCCAGTAACCCACCAGCCGTCCGAGACCAGATGGCGGATGAAGGGCACAACATCGCCGATCTCAGTCAGTCCGGACTTTGTGCACGAAGACAGAGCGGCCGCGGTCTTATGGTACGCAACAGCATCGGCACCTTCCTGTCCGTAGAAGAACGGCGTGTCCATGGGTCCCGGGCCGACGGCAGTAACGGAGATTCCCCGCTCGCCCAGTTCCTTGGACGCAGCGCGCGTGAAGTGCTCAACGGGAGCCTTGGTACCGGCGTAAGCGGAGTAGAAGGGAGTGTAAGCGCCGAGAAGGGAAGTGACGAGGGAGCAGATCTTGCCATTGTCGTTGAGGTTCTTACCGGCTTCCTTGATAAAGAAGAAGGCGGCCTTGGAGTTGATGGCAGTCATGGAATCGTACTCTTCCTCCGAGATTTCAGCCATGGGCTTCTTGAGAACCTTGCCGACGCAGTTGATCGCAATATCCGGCTTTCCGACCGCAGCCACGGCGTCCTTGAAGAGCTTCTCCATAGCGGATGCGGAAGTGAGCTCCGCCTGGATCGCGACAGCCTTTGCACCGAGGGCAGTGACGGCAGCGACAGTCTCATCAGCATCCTTCTTGGACGACGCAGAATTGTAGTGCACGACGATAGCCTTCGCGCCTTGCCCGGCCAGATCACGAGCGATCAACCCGCCGAGGTTCTTACCGCCGCCGGCGATGATTGCGACTTTGCCCTTGATTGAATGGTCGACCATTGTGTATAGATGATAGGAAAGAAAACTGGAGTGGAAAGGATAGATGATTGGCGGGGGATCAAGGAATTACTGAGACGATCGTGAGGGTGATTGGGCCAGTTTATATGCCGGCCTCGTGTTGAAGTACGTCAGATCACATGTTGTGACTCGCATTCAGGAGGTGTGAGCGTGTGAGCAGCTCGGCCGAGAGTCAATTCAGACCGTGAAGTTCAGGGCAAGCAGAAGCGATCGGCCGAGCAGCAGCAGACTGGCAGCAGAAATCTTCGCGGGACTGAGAACTCACCCACTCTTCCAGCAGAACGTAGCGAGGACGAGGAAGCCAACGTCTGGGCAACTGCCAACTGGCGGGCGAGCGCCGTCGGCCGACTACGGCTAACGACTTGAAGTTAACGGTCGAGCTCGACCGAGACGACCGAGACGTCAAAAACAGGGACCGACGACCGAGATCCGACTCACTAACCACGGTTTCACGCGTTCTGGAAGCGTTCTGGAAGAATGTCAGACTCAGCCAGTCATTCAGCATACGATACAGAAGAACAGAGCAGATCAGGCGAGAATATGGAGAGGGAACTTGCCCTAAGCATATCCGTCAAGCCACGCGACCGCTGCTGTCTATAAATTTCTTCGCGTCTTCGATACTTACCGCTGTTTTTTTTTCTTCATAGTTACCACTACAGTGCGACGGAATAGTGTCCATATAGCTTTACAATACACAATTTTTCAACAAATGCAGCAGTTTGGAGTCCATCATTCCTTCAGTTCGAGTCAGTTTGAAGAGTGAAGACCTGGTTGATTGACGGGCCCAAGGCAAGGCCGGTCCATCGTCAACACAACGACCGCGTACACCTTAAGCGACCAAGTCCGCGGTTTAATTACCGCGAGCTGGCAGGCAACTGCCGGCAGCCGTGACTTGCTAGCTAGTTAGTACGCGAAGAAGAAGACCTGCTCTGTTTTTTCTTTAAAAAATAGTTGCGGGCCGCCGGAGCTTTTACATATTCTTGGCCTGGCTGGGCTGCTTTTTGGCCAGTGGTTCGCCGCGACGCCGGGCTAAGATAGTGGGCTGCGTTACATCCATAGTTTGCTAATAAGTTACTGGCTTTTTGACTGGTTTGGTAGAATCAATTGAAGCAAATGTAGTTCTGTAAAGCGCAAAACATTTTGTAAAAGCAGAGGTTCACGAATTCGTGCTCGCGCTCACGGCAGCACGTCTCACGCATCACGCAGCCGCGCGACACTCCACGTCCTTCCAACTCTACTCCACCATCAGATCGCATCCTCACCACCCATTTCATCAGATCATCCAGAATTGTGTGCGAGCGATGGCCGATAGATACTCGTTCTCGCTGACGACTTTCTCGCCGAGGTAATTTGCTGCCAAATCATTGTTCTAGTACGAAATCAAAGACCGCGAGCTAACTCTACCAGCGGTAAGCTCGTCCAGATCGAGTACGCATTCCAGGCCGTGAACCAGGGTGTCACATCGCTGGGAATCAAGGGTGAGTTTAGATCTGGCGGAGTAGCTTTTTGGTATCATGAATGTAGGACTGACATGTCAATCAGCTCAAAACGGAGTTGTTCTGGCGACTGAGAAAAAGTCAACATCGGAGCTGATTGATGGCGCATCGCTCGAGAAGATTTCACAGCTGACGCCAGACGTGGGCGCCGTATACAGTGGAATGGGACCTGATTTTCGCGTCCTAGTTGACAAGGCTCGCAAGACCGCGCACACGAACTACAAGCGTATTTACAATGAGTACCCTCCGACGCGAATGCTCGTGCAGGACGTCGCGCGCACAATGCAGGCGGCTACACAGTCTGGTGGTGTGCGACCGTATGGTGTTTCGTTGCTCGTCGGAGGACATGATGATGATTCCGGCTTTTCGCTTTACCAGGTCGACCCTTCCGGAACGTATTTCCCGTGGAAGGCAACCGCGATCGGCAAGGGAAGTACCTCAGCCAAGACGTTTCTGGAGAAGCGGTGGACCGAGGAGCTCGAGCTTGAGGATGCCATTCACATCGCGCTACTTACGTTGAAGGAGTCTATTGAAGGCGAGATGACCGGTAATACGGTCGAGATCAGTGTTATTGGATCGCCGGCGGATCATCTGCTGGGTTTCGAGGGCGTGGAGGGCGTGGAGGGTCCGCGGTTCCGCAATCTCTCGCCACAGGAGATTGATGACAGACTCGAGGCTCTATGAGTGCTACAGCTTTATAAAAATATATTATACAGTTCCAATGCGCCTAATGCTCCACCAGCTTCCATCCGGCCAGTTACAAAATTCACTCCAACTATATCCTAACATGCAGACTCCAAGCGTTATGGCGCCTTGCCGGGCTTTGGCTTTGCGTTCGCCTGCTGGCGACTCATTGCTGCGTCGAGTGCAGCTGAGCGCAGGTCGCCGCTTTTGACTCCAGACGATCCACCGAGGACAAACGAGCCGCCAAGCCACGCCCCGCCGTCCTGATACTCGCTCTCGGGCTCGTAGACCTCAGCCATGGCATGACCCGAGTGGCCATACGGATCCAGCTCCACGACCTCCTTCTCCAACAGCTTTGTGAGCTCCCAAAACTCTGGCGGGTGTCCCGGAGAATGGACATTGTGCGCCAGTTCGTGACATAAGGTCTTCCTGATCGTGCGGTATTGTCTGAACCCTTCGTAGTCGTCCGTTCGTAACCGCAGTTCAATCGCCTGCCCATTATTGCGATTCAACCCAAGAAGCTTCGACGACCCGTCGGGCGCCGTGTTTCTCGCCGGGTCCATTTCAGCTAGCGCACCAACGGTCCATTTATGGCGCGCCATGACTGCTCGAACGCCGCGGTCGTCGCGCAACCGCTCCAGCAGCGCCATCGCTTTGTCCTCTAGCGGAAGACCGGGGAGTGTAACGAGACGGAGAAACGTGTACTGTGCTGTACTTCCGTCTGACGATGATGACGAAGAAGAGCTCGGCGGTGTGAACAGAAAGCGATGCTGCCTCGGCGCCGGCTCGCGCGCGTCTCGCACCGCATCCGCGACCGCCGGCCGCGTTCCCACAAGCAGCAGCCGCGGTCGTCCGGTCGTCGCCGCAGGAACCAGATCCACAATCAGCTCAGACGGTTCCGGTCGCGTTCTTCGCTTCGGAAACAGCAATTTCTGGTTCGCGGGCGGCACTTCGGTCAGCTCCGCCAGCCGGCTCTCGAGGTCCGCGAGCGTCGCTGACGGCGCGAAGTCGAGATCGTGCGTGTTGCCGGCATGCGCGACCGCGAGACGCACTGTTGGTAAGGACATAGTAAAAGACTTGAGTCGTCGTATATCGCGAGGTCAGTCAGTCGTCGCGAAGCAGCCCGCGACCGCTTCAAGTCGCTTTATATCTCTCTTCACCGTCTGCAGAAGACCACAGAAGCGGGTTAAGCACGATGACAAAGCTGATATGATTACACCGAAAGTGGCGATGGTGCGGCTCACGGTCACGTGTGGCGGTTTCTCCTGAATTTGCAGTTTCACGGCCAAGCTCTCACACACAATTCTAAGGATCTACAGACAAGAAATGCTCTAGATGTCGCTGTATAAGCCCGAGGGCAGCGGAGGACCGCCAAAGAAGAACGAAATCAAAGTCTCGTCGGCGTCCGGACTCGCGCTGAGCGGTGAGCTTGCGGCCGCGCGCGAACGTTTTGAGCGCGAGAAGCGCAACGGGGGGACAACTACCACGCCGTCATCACTATCATCGTCTTTTCTTCGCGTTCAGAAACCAGTTCGAACTACTCGGCCTACAGCCGACGCAAATCGGGGAGTTGCCGCGCGTGATGCGCGCGATAGGATACAGCGGCAAAATGAATCCAAAGGGCCAGACGCGACGACTGTGCTCGAGAAGAAAGCGAAGTTGTACGCTGCTATTAAGCGTGGTCGAGCCGTGCCTGGGCCGGATTCGGTACTAGGATTGGATTTGACCGCGATTCGTTCTGGAAGTGAAAGTGACAGCGAAAGCGATGAGGAGAGTATCATGCAGGATGGCGGCAGCGACGACGACGAGGTCGAGTTCACGGACGAGTTTGGACGTACGCGGATGATACGCCGCAGTATGCTTCCGAAGAAGCCGACTGAACTAATCTACGGCGATGTGGTCCAGCACGAAGCATTTCAAGCAGACGAAGACGGCATGCGGGAGGTTCTTGAGCGCGACGAGACCCGGGGACTCGATGTGCATTACGATGCTTCGAAGGAAGTGCGTAATCGCGGAGTAGGATTCTACAGTTTCTCGAAGGACGACCAGATACGGCAGGAGGAGATGAACGAGCTTATGAACATGCACAAAGAGACTGACGATATGGTCGCGCGGAAGGCAGAGCGGCGCCGGGCGTGGACCGAAAGGCGCGAGGCGCGACGGCGACTGGTCGTCGCTGCGGTGAACCGGGCCAAATCGCGGTGAGGTTGTTCTGGTTTACAGCTGGTTTTGCAATGGAGTTGGGCGTTTATAAATGTGAAATACTGTACAATAGAATAATAAACTGTATTTAAATCCAGCCGGGCTGTTGACTGCCTTCCGCAACGGGCAATTCGCGAGTCGACCGGCTCGCGCGCCGCACGCGACCTCTCACAGCATCTCGCGTCGATTCGTCAGTCCGTTCTTTCTCTTCTTCTTTTGCTTCGAATATATCCTATATTCGCCTTTTATACGTCGATCACGATACGAGTTTTGCCCTTCACCCTCCGATTCGACCATGTCCTCCGCCGACCTGCTCAGCGACGTCTTCGTCCTCGTGCCGGGCGCGTCTCCCGGCAGCTCTCTCGACAGCTCGCCTAGCAGAACCGACTCCTTCGACACCGCCGTCGACACCCCCGCGACAGAAGAACTCCTCGAGGATTATGACGACAAGGCGTTCTCTGAAGCAACCTCAAACACGCATCTGTTTCGTCGCGTCAATACATACGATGGGGGATCGCAGCCGTCCGTTGGATCGTTCCAGTACGAGAAGCAGATTGATCTGACACGGTCCCCGTCGCTGCGTGCCCAGCGTCGTCGCATGTGTGTGGAGGAGTTCTTGTCTACTGAAGAGGCTTACGTCTCCGGTCTTCGCATTCTTGTTAATGTACTTCTTTGTTTGCTACTTCCCTTCTGTGTTCATCAGTCTAACAAAATCCCAGGCTTACCTCGGCACCCTCGACTCCTGCCCCGCAGCGCATGCATTATCCGCAGATATGCGCGACAGTGCTACAGCACTACTCGACTTTCACCAAGACCTGCTGAACCGACTATACGCGACCTATCCAGCTCTCTACGCTCCCTCGGCCGCATTCGAAACCCGAGGACTTCTACCGCTAGATGTCGCGCTCCGCGATAGCCAGCGCGGATTCTCAGGCTTAGCAGATGAAGTATTTGCCGCTGTATCGGACCTCACTCAACCGCGTCAACGTGTTCCATCTTGGGCTCAACCTGAGTCGTCGCCTGCGTCTCCGATGGTTGCAGGATCGATCGCAAAGTTGATTGCGCAGACGACTGCCGAGTTGGTGGTTTACGAGCAGTACTGCTTGAACTACGCAAACGTGATTGAGATCCTCAAGATGTACTCGTCTTCGCCGGTTAGGCTGCGCAGAAATTGGGGACAGGGAGTCGAGCAGTTTGTTATGGCTACGCAGTCTGCGGATCGTCGTGCGGATTTGAGTCTGGCGTCTCTTGCTATCAGCGTATGTTACATTTTTTTGTTGATTTGTTATGGAATTATACCCTAGTTACTAACGAGTGTAGCCTACGACGAGAATCATGAAGTATCTCATACTCCTCGAGGAACTTGCGAGACATACGCACCCGGTGGATTGTATTGAAGCAGACGCGACTCTGGACGCCGCTCTGGCTTCCGTTCGCGAAAGTCTCAAACGACTCGATGCCGGCCACGATACTCTTGCCGCACGCGCACCTACCACGGAACTTTGGCATCGACTTGTGTTCCCGCCAGACACAGTCAATTTCTCACCCGAATATCTCGGCAGATCAGCGTTGTCTGGTGCGCTGCATGTCGGCTGGATGGCACCGGATGCCTCGTTCAGATCAGCTTATCTTGCCGCGTTTCTGTTCAAATCGTGTCTGGTTTTAGCCGCACCCGATCGTCCGGACAAGTTCACCGTCAGATTTCTGGTTCCGCTATGCTGCGCGCGTATAGTCGAGCGCGGAACGACCGGCATGCAACCTTCTCTCGACGTGTCATTCAAACTTGAGTTTGAGCACGCATTCGCAGTCTACGAACTCTTGCTCACCACTGTTTCTATCAGTGAGCGTCGAACATGGGTCGATCATCTCGCGTCTGTGATTACTGGTGCAGGCGGCACAGACTACCTCTGGACATACTCCGCATCTCGTCGCGGACCTGGTCCAGCATGCGTGCTACCCGCGCTTATGAGACCCATCGCGCGCGATGCGACGTTGACTCGCCGGTCAGCTACGACAGCTAGTGCATCTGTCCCGGCACCTCGCGCGCAGCGACGACTGACTTCGTTCCATGCACATGTACCGCAATGCCCGCCTGCGTCTGGAGAAAAAGTTGAGATTGCGATTTCCCACTTTGCCGTGCCGCCAGATGCAATCCCGGTGGCTCCTGGTAGTGTTCGGCATTGTGTCACAATCAAGCTTACGGACAGAGTACAGTGTGAGCGTACGATGGGGTTTTTGTGGAGTCGAGAGTTTTTACCGCTTGTTCAGTTTGGAGAAGACGGGGACGGGGGTGTGTTGATTCCTCGCGCAACGTCGCGTGCGATGAGAATCGCGAGACGAATCTCTGGTGTTGCTGCCGGGTTCAAGCCGCTTTCAACACCGACTTCGGCCGTGGCTAATGGGAGCAGCGAGGAGAACGAGAAGGATGGAAGGGTTGTACAGAGAGCGGCGGATGTTGTTATTGGGCGCAAGGGCGGCGTGCACCGCACGGAAGATATGAGGGGATCGATTAGGAAGATCAGTGGTCGTATTACATCCATGACGAGATTACCGTCGTTGCTTTTACGTGAGGTATCATAGAGGAGAAAACTGGATGATTGATATTTGGACTAGACCGTGATTTGGAGTCTAGCACTAGACGTACATTCTTATCAATACAATAGCGCCATCAGGCGCAGAACTATAGCCATTGAACCACAGCTAGTAAAACCAATATGAAGTAAATGCAAGGATCAATTATCGACCAATGTACGCGGCACTGTCCGAGTCATTTGTCGAACTGAACTGGCCCTTGTCGTTAACTTTCTGTTCCTGGAAATCGCCATGTTTCAGTATTTCCTGGATCGCGTGATCCTCGTTTCCCTTCTCGCCAAACTCGTTCTCGAGCGACGCCTTGGACGCCTGGTCGAGGATACCCTGCGCGCCTGACTTGTGGCTCACGTAGACCTTGAACTGCGCGACCACGTCGACAAGCGCCGTTGATGCTGGCTCGGCTTTGTATGCGCGGTATGCTTCGGGCGAAGAGATCAGCACAAGGAAGTCGTCTGAGCGACCTTTGAAGAGAACTTTGGAGACCTAGAGATCAGATGTTAGAGAACTGCTTGATCGTCCTGATCTGGATGGGAGTTCACGTACTTGAGACATGATGCGATGACCGGATGAGTGAGTGGGTGAAATGCGATGAGATGTGATGATTATGATGAAGGTAGGTGGATTGTGAATGAATGAGCAGGAAAACAGATCTGTCAACGGGCCAGCGTCTCGCCTTATATAAGGCCGACCGAGATCGAAGGTCCAAGAGCTCGCGACGGATGCCGTCATGCTCGATCTTCAGTCCCGTGACGTCATGCGAGCCGCACGCATCACGTGAAGACGTCACGTGAGGGAGTTTACAGTCCGGAAATCAGAAATGGGCTCGAGACTTGAACGTGGTGTATTATAACTCGAACAGGACTAACAATCCTGAGACGGATTGCATAAATATGAGCTGAGGAAAGATACATGCACAGAGCGAGCACTCGACGAAAGCGTCGCGTCAAGTCTGAACCCGCCGGCAGCGGAGCGTCGTTCCACCGGCAAACCAGCACGAACCAGCACGCCAATACGACGATACCGAGCGTACCACGGCGTGCCATATCTCCTCGAATCCAGTGAATACCGATTAAAGTCGGACGATTAGGTGTGGCACCCGTTTGGCAAAGTAGGAAACCACACCACAACGCCGTTTCACGGCTCGCGACCACCACGTGATCTCACGTGACGGCCTGCAGCTCGTCGAGCAACGCGTGCCTCGACGCGTCGTTTCTGTCCGGACTACGCGTCCTGTCCGGCCCTGGAAGCAGAGAAGACCGGCCACCCGAGACCCGGGCGGGGCACAAATGCCCGCGGTGTCCCCCCCAAAAAAAAGACGAAAGGCGACACTACGCGGGCCCGTCGTGCTGCAGCTTTGAGCGCGCGAGCCCAAAGAGCTCCTCCTGCTTGCGCAGCAGTTCTTCCTCCGTCATGCCGGACGCCTCAAACTTGCCGACCTTGCGTTCTCGTCCTTGCTGCAGGGCTGTTAGATCTGACAACGAACCAAAGAAAAGCGAGAAAAAATAATAATAAAAAACACACCTTCTGGGTTTGCTTGTGCTCCTGGATGACCTCCCTCACGGGCCCGACGTACTCGCCAAAGCCAAGTTCCTGCAGCGCGCGAATGACGTGCTCGGACGCGATGGTCTTCTTGGTCTCGCCCTCGGCGATGTCGTTTGCCTGCGTAGAGAGCAGCCCGATGAACTCGACACAGCACTCGACGAGCGCGTCGCGGGCGTCGCGCGAGAACACGAGGTCCTCGGGAATGATCTCGGTCACGATCTTCTGCACCGTCGCTAGGTTTGTGTGTCAGCTCCAACGTGCCCTGTGATCACAAACGCGGCAGCTACACACCTTTTGGCAGCGACAGGTCGTCCGTCGACGCGGTTTCGCGGTCTGACATGGTGGAAGTGGGTTGTTTGGGAGGGGGTGCTGGTGGACCGGCAGAGAACTGGCGGTGTGCTGGCTGCGGACGAGCTGTGAATTTGTTGTTGTCGGCGGCGGCGGCGCCTGTTTATATAGTGCCCGTGCCAGCCCCTGCGCCGCGCGTGCACCGCAGCACGCCCGCAGCCCCCAGCACGCCGCCGCACCGCCGTCCATCGCAGCTTCACCACTTTCTGCTGCCCAAAACCCCGTCTGCACCCCGGTTCCGCCTCCCGTCCCTCACACCGCCCCTCCGCCCGCGCGCCTCCGTCCGACTCGCTTCGATCCCTCTCTGCTGGCCACCGTGGCCGCTCGAGCGATGACCCGCTCCAGCGCGAGCGCGAGTGCCTCCCCGAGCGCGTCGCCGCCCCCGGACCCACTCCTCGCCATCCCCGCGTCCCCAGCGCAGATCTACCGCAACATGATGATTCTCGAAGAATCGCTGCGCAATCAGCACGCTGCGCTGCGGTTTCGGAGGCAGCAGTACACCTTGTTCTGCACACTGCTCGCTGTCTGGACTGCGTACTTCTACTACGGCGTCTTCCTCGCGCCCTCCGTCTACGCATACGTGCACGCGCTGCACAAGCTCGCGCTCGCTCTCGGCATCGTCACCCTCGCGCTGTTTTACATGTCGGGTCTCTACGCAAAGACAATTGTGCATCCCCGCAAATTCATCGCGAACTCATCCAAGGGCCTCCGTCAGTTCAATCTCAAACTCGTCGCGCTTCCGCCCGCGCCTGCTCGTTCGATCCCTGCGCTCGCAGCCCGCACCCTTCGTCTCGCATTCTACCACGCCTGGCATCGGCCACCACCACCGCCGCCACTTCCACCACCAACCCAACCCGCATCTCGCCGTCGCTCCTCCTCCGCATCCCGCTCCGCACCGTCTGCCGCCTCAATCGCTCCCTCCGGCACCCCTCCACTCCCGTCATACCACTACTACTGCTACCACTACAAGCCGCCAGGAGGCGACCTCGTCAAACTTGTAATGCTACCGAAAGCATTCCCGCCCGACGTTCGTGAGGTCTGGGAGCTTTACCGCAGCGACTACTGGCTGAAGGAGAACAACCGCCGGGCTGCTCGCGCCTCAGGCAAACTGTCTTGTGCTTGTGTCTATACCTAGTTCTCTCGGCTTTTTCTCCTGCCTCCGCCTTTTATCACGAGGGCCCAGAGTCGCCCGCATCGTCTCCCGGGGACTGGCTGGGACTGCGACTGCCGTCCGCTCGCTGGCAGACCTGCAATTCTTGAGTTCTCTGACTCACGGCAGAATTGCGGATGCTCGCTCGTCCAAGGTGCATTATGGTCTCTAAACGTCAACGACTAACGGACGACTGCGACCTTCGACCTCAATCTGTAATATATCGCCACACTCGGCTCCTTATGAAGAAGAACAATGTATTCTTATTACAGCATTCTCCCGCTCATGTAAATTATATATGAAAAACAAAAGAAACAAAAGAATTTTTAAAAATCACGCTGCACACAAACTCTCATCCACACGCTTAGAGCTTGTCGTAGTACTCCTCGTATCCAGGCACAATCTCCTTCATGCCGTGACGCTTGCGCGCCTCCACGACGATCTGGCCCGGCTTGGACGACGTGTCCAGCGGCGAGCCGTTCATGGTCTGCCAATGGTCGAAAACCATCTGGGGGAAAGCCTGGCCACCAGTCTCCTGGCGCAGGTCCTTGGTGAAACCGAACGACTCGTTCACAGGCAGGTAAGCCTTGACCGTGAACAGAGGAGTTCCCGGACGCTGCTCCTCAGACAGAACCTGTCCACGCTTCTTGTTAAGCACACTGTAGATACCGCCAATAGCGTTCTCCGGGCACTGGATCTCGATCAAGAACACGGGCTCCTGGATACGCGGCTCAGCGAGCAGCGACGCAGCGTACACAACACGACGCATGGTAGGGATGATTTGGCCACCACCACGGTGAATGGCATCGGCGTGCAGGACAACATCAAGAATGTTGACACGAACACCACGGAGGTTCTCACCGAAGATAGGACCCTCCTTGGAAGCCCATTGGAAACCAGCAACAACCGAATCCTTGATTTCGTTCAAGTACTGAACAGCCTTGGTCTGGTCAACGACCAAGTTAGGGCCGGTACCGTCAGGTCCGAAACACCAGATCTTACGGGCATCAGTCACGTCCCAGCCGAACTCGTCAGCGAGAACACGGGCACGCAGCTTGAAATCATCACGCGGCGAAACCTTGCCAGACTCAATGGCAGCGTTGACCTCCTCGTCGATAGGCTCAGCCTTAACGAAGATACGGTTGTGCTTGTTGGGCGACTTAGACAGCGCAGTCATGGTCGACTCGGCCGAAACGGTCTCACGGTAAGACACAACGGGGTCCGAGATCTTCAGGGGGATACCAGCGTGGTCCTCCTCAAGATCCTTCAGGCAAATCTCAAGATGCAGCTCACCGGTACCGGCAACAATGTGCTCACCGGACGCCGACATGTAAGTCAGGACACAAGGGTCAGACTTGGAGAGACGCTTAAGACCCTCAACGAGCTTGGGCAGATCGTTGGCGTTCTTGACCTCAACGGCGACCTCAACGACGGGAGACACGGAGAACTTCATGACCTTCAGGTTGTGCGCGGTGTCCAGGGTGGTAAGGGTACCAGACTTGAGCAAGAACTGGTCAACACCGACCAGACCGACAATGTTTCCGGCGGGCACATCCTCAATGGGCTCGACGAAACGTCCCATCATGAGAACAGTACGCTGGATGGCCTTGATGAACAGGTCCTCCTTCTTTCCAGGGGTGTAGTTGGGTCCCTGGATTCTGACCTTCATGCCAGACTTGACGGTACCAGAGAAAACACGACCGAAAGCGTAGAAACGACCCTTGTCAGAAGTGGGCACCATCTTGGAGACGTAAAGCATAAGCGGTCCCTTGGCGTCACAGTCACGGATGGCAATGGCAGCCTCATCGTCAGCAGGACCCTCGTAGAGGGACTCCGCGCGGTAAGCCTGAGCAGTGACAGGCGAGGGAAGGTGAAGAACCATCATCTCCATAAGGGCATCAGCGGCAGGCAGGAACTTGCGCATAACGACCTTCAGGAGGGCCTTGCCCTCGAGCTCCTTCTCGTCACCCTTGAGGTTGATCTCGAGCTTCTCAAGGAGAGTGGGGATCTGGTCCTTCTTGAAGTTCATGACAGCATCGAAGATACGGAAGATAGGGTCCAGAACGAACATGTTGAAAGCACGGTCAAGAGCCTTTCCGTTGGCATCAGTGCCAGACTTGGTCCACTTCTTGGTAGCGGGGTTGAAGTAGTTGTCGCCCCACAGACGCTCCATCATCTTTTCACGGTCGACACCAAACTTCTTGGCGTAACGAATGGCGAACTGACGAACGGTGAAAGCCCAGCCGTGAAGACCGGAACCGAAAGCGATGGTACCCTTCTCGGGGTAGACCTGGACATCACCGAGAGCCTTGTCGAAGTAGGTAGCGATGATAACGTTAACGGACTCGACGGTACGGGCGAACGACTGGTACAGATCCTCCTTGGTGACCTGGAGCTCGAGCAGAGCACGATCGACCTTGTTGATGATGCAGACGGGCTTGATACGCTCGCTCAGGGCCTGGCGGAGCACAGTCTCGGTCTGCACGCAAACACCCTCCACACAGTCGACGACGACGAGAGCACCGTCAGTGACACGAAGGGCAGCAGTAACCTCAGACGAGAAGTCAACGTGACCGGGGGAGTCGATCAGGTTAATCAAGAAACCGTTTCCGACAGTCTTCTGCTTGATATCCTTGACATCATCGTCGGTCATCTCAGCGTACAGAGAGATGGCAGTCGACTTGATGGTGATACCACGCTCCTGCTCGTCCTTACGGGTATCCGTAAACCGAGCCTCTCCGGCCTACATGGAGATTGTCAGAGGAATGTTCGGCGATGCGACTGAATCACAGTAGAATTTACCTTAGCGGCAGAGATAATACCGGCTCTCTGGACGAGAGAGTCTGTGAGGGTGGACTTTCCGTGGTCGACTAGAAACAGTCAGAAGGGAGTGGGAGGAGAAGGAGGAACACTGCATTGAAACGTACCGTGGGCAATGACGGACATATTCCGCACATTGGTGACCTTGTCCATGAGCTCACGGATTTGCTGCCGGATGTCAGTACATTGATTCAGAATTGTTGACCAGAGACGTCTAATTGACTGTTCCCTAGCAATAGCCTGCATAATAAGGAGGGCCCGCGTACCTCAACCGTGAAGTTAACTATGTGAGAGGTCAGCAGTTGTTCTCATCGGCGATTCCGTCGAGGGCGCCGAGCGATGATTCGGCAATCCACCCAAACACATCGTGAATTTAATAGAAAAATGACTTACCCATCGTGAATTATTGTTCAGTAGTGGCCTGATAAAAAAAAAGGGTAGGGTGGTTGTTTGCACGGGAGAAATAGCCGTGAAGACAGACACAGGACGGAAGAGAAAAAAAAAGAGGAGAAAACGGGACAGATAAAGGCGCGAAGAGTAGAACTCGACACGGCCGCAGGTTTCAGCATGGCGCGGCGCATCACGGCCGTCTCAAATGGCTTACGTCACAGCGCAAATCGACTGTTTACTTACCCGGCCCAAAACGTGTTCATCTGGTTGCTCCCTCAACTCATTCTCTCTCCCTTTGTTTAACTTATAGTTAACTGATCTATTACGTATTGCAAAGCTATTTTACCTCAATACTGTTCAGTTCGGCCAATTGCGCCTTCAAAAACTCTTGAACTCCAACCTTCCTGGTTTCGACCTGGTCGTCTTTCTTCGTCTGGATGGACTGGCCGTACGCTCCACCAAAGGCGTGAACGACGTCCTCGTACACTTCAATAACAGCAGCTTTGCTTCCGTCACCTCCAAGAACTTCGCTCGACCAGCTACTAGACACTCCTTCCACGTCAAATTCCTCTTTGATTAACAGAATCTTTGACCACGAGTCCCAACCAGCAGGGATCAAAACAGCATCTCTGTCAATGACGTTGGGCTCCACAAATTTAGCCGCGTCGGCCACGAGATTTCGAGAGCGGTCCGAAGTTATAGAAGGGGAGAGTAGATAAAATAGCAGTGAAAACAATGTCTTAGAGCTCGATGACAAATATACAAGAGAAGCGCCATCTAGAATACCATTAGCTAATTCGGCCAAGTCATTGTACGCAGGCTCTTACGTTTCAGCAAAATGGTGCGCAAAAACTGCTGTATGAAATCGAATTCCTCGTCCCTGCGTCCATATTTCTGTTCAAAAGTGTCGATTTTGTCGGAATTCATTATGGCGACCAAAAGCTCGAACCCTAGCGGAGCACTGAATTCTCCCTTTCCGAGAGGTCTTTCGGCATCCGGGGATCTGATTGTAGATTGAGTAGTCTCTGTAAACTGGGTTTGTGTCAGACGCTTGTATCGCTGTAGACCTGAAAATCGGTTAGCCAATTGAGAATACTCGCTTATCATAATTGAGAACTTGCATTTCTCCAGCCCGCTGGAGACTCCCCGGGTTAGTTTAACGAAGACGGAATCTCTGAGAAAGAGGATTGCGTCAGCGATTTCGCGCGCCCAGCTTCTTGGGCCATTCCAATCGCATAGTATTACGACAAAGAGGGTCTCCAATACGGTGTCGTCACGCTGTAGTAAATCTGCCACTAGTTGGCCGTAGCTATCAAACAGTGCTGATAATGTGTAGAGATTTAATCGCATCGTCAATTCTATTCTCTGTCAGTTCCAGCTGCATATGGCTTTTAAAGTGATAATAGCCCCTACCTTCCTGATCTCGGTCGTAGATATCTATATACATGTATCCCAATGCATATTCGTTGGCAATTGATGCAGTAGATGCCTTAACGGCATATGAAGCAGCATCGTAAGATGATAGAGCCTGGTCGATAAACGTTCTCTGTAAATCTGCTGATCCTCCTAACGTAAATTTAGGTCAATATATATACGATCCAATAGATTCACAAAGGTCAAACAAGCTGCGCACCTATAAGCAGAATCGTACGTGTGGTCGTGGCTTTGGTGCTGGCAGCTGATCCGAGTAATGTTGACCAGATCTCCGTCATATTGCAAACCTTATAGCTATAGCCTAAAGTGTCTTAAGTAAACTATCGATCAATAGCATGATTGCATGAATGTACATGTATGTAGCGTTTAGGTAAGTCATTTAAATGCCTAAGAGCCGGAGATGTTTACATGACACGCGCAGAATTCTAGAATCACGTGATGCACAAAATAGGAATTGCGTGCAGTACCATAATTCCCTGTCGCATGCTACAACAACCAGCATACGATTTCGCAGCGTAGCAAGCGTGCAGCCTATATTAATTAGCAATTTCCAGGTCTATTTTGCGTCGCAGTTTACGCCGACTTGCGACATTCAGCATTTCAATCCGAATAACCTTTTAAAGCAGTCTATCACTGGTTGTGCCGCGAGTGGTTAAACGAATCCTACTCTGAACAACAATTGGGATCACTTTTATGTTACTTTCTCAGCATCGCTACATATAACAGTCCGTTCAATATTTGAATCAGGATGAATCTTCACAAGCCATTGAATGCGAATGCTTCCACCCGTCCCCGGCTTCTCTGTGCCTCGTTCAATCAGGATCAGGAATGCTTTGCAATCGGGCATGAACATGGGTTTCAGGTGTTTAATACGGATCCTATGGAGCGACGAGTGAAGCGAGGTATGCAGTTTTGATGCTAACGACTCTTTTTCTGGTTTATGGTCTGACCTTTTCAAGAATTTTCTGATGGCGGTATCGGAATCGTACAAATGCTTCACCGGACCAACTACCTGGCATTGGTTGGCGGCGGACGTACGCCGAAATATCCTCAAAACAAAGTAAGTGGAGAATTACACTACCGGCATCATGTGTGCAAATATCTGACTTGTCAAGGTTATAATATGGGATGATCTGAAGAATATTGCAGCGCTTTCACTGGAGTTTTTATCTCCAGTCTTGCAGGTCTTGCTCTCTCGCACGCGCATTGTCGTCTGCCTACGAAGCAAGATATATGTCTACATCTTTTCATCACCTCCGGTCCGCCTTTCAGTATACGAAACGATTGATAACCCCAGCGGAATTTGTGCGTTGCAGAACAACTATTTGGTGTTCCCTGGGCTCACCGAAGGCCATATTCAAATTGTCGACTTGTCTCCTCAGGGCCACGAACGCAACCTTGTGTCCATTGTGCGCGCACACAAAGGCCGGATAAAATCTCTTGCTATCAATCATGACGGTTCGCTTATAGCCAGTGCTTCAGAAACCGGTACTATAATACGAATTCATTCTGCGGCCACCACCACTCTTCTGCATGAGTTCCGCCGTGGAATCGATCGCGCAGTGATTCACTCGCTTTCGTTCTCGCCTTCGTCAAACCGCCTGGCGTTATTATCAGATAAGGACACTCTCCATATATTTGACACGTCGCCTCTCTCTGGTTCAAGCAACCGAAGGCACATTCTTTCAAAAGTGCCACTTCTTCCGCGATATTTCTCTGGCGAATGGAGTTTTGTTTCAACCAGAATATCTGATCAGAGAACTGGTCGCAGTGTACTTGGATGGGCATCGGATGATGCTCTTGTAATTTTGTGGACGACTGAAGGAATGCTGGAGAAGTATGTGATTCGTGAAAGGAGAGACGACAGTCGTAAAGTTCCAGCCGGGTCAAGCCCGAACTCCGGCAATGCTACTATTGGTAGTATCGGCGATCAGTCTACAGAGCAATGGGAGTTGGTTCGTGATAGTTGGAGAGCGTTCGAAGATCTGTAAATCCTCTAGCTCGATATGCATCATTCGATCCGACAGAATTACGCGAACTTTCCGTTCGGTAGTCAGTTTAGTTAACTATTTTTATTTAATATTTAAGTTATCGACGATCTTCGACCAATCGTTGATCTGTAGAGATATATCTATCTCTGTCCAGTAAGCATAAAATATATAGCGCCCATACCTATATGTCTCCAAAGCTGACATTCAGAGAAATGAGCATATAGTGTCGTCATGAATCATCAATGTCGTCTCCGCCAGGTTACACGCAATGCTCCATCTATTTTTGAGCAGCCTACTGCTGCTGCGCCTGAGCAGCTTCATCCTTATAAGCCTGCTGCACAATCGAATCAGCCACACCCTGTTCCTCTGGGCTTAATTCGCTGGCCAGGAACTCGGCGCGCGATGCGTTCTGCTGTAAAGACAGAAAAACATCCTTGAAAACGATATAAACATTCAGCTTGTCAAGAGGAGTCTCGTAAAGAGTTTCCTCTTCAAGAACATCATCATAGATATCGTCCGCAAAAAACTTGTTTTTCTGCTGTTCTAATCGAATAGCTTCCTTGCTCAAAAAGTCGATATACTGCTGATCTCCAGCCGCTTCATCGATATCGGTCTCGTCTTCTTCATCATCCCAGTCGCCAGTATTGAGAGCACTGTATTCGTCATCATAGTAGCTGGCGCCGTCGCCTTCATATTCCTTAGTAAGCTCCTCTCGTTTCTCCATTGCTGCTGGTAACGTCTGCAGAAGTTGAAGAAGACCATGAAGCAATTGAGGGAGGCCCGGTCGGATTGACGCAGGAATGTGTTCATCAGGAAGAACAAGGACTGCAAGAATGGCCATAACTGACAACCGCTTGTCGTGTACACGCGTAAAACTCGCGATGTTAGAAAACCACAAGTTGAAAAAGTATCCTGTCTGGCCGCGCTCTTCCAATACTCGAAACGACAGAATAGGATCATAGTACATGCAGTTAATAGTGATTTCCAGCAGACTGACAAAGTATGCTTTATTTTTCAGTTCCGTGTCATTCTCAATCGCGCTCAGACGACTAAGAGAGATTCCAATAAAGTAAGACACGTAATCGTTCATGCAGCCCTTCAGACTCAGCAGCATAGTCTGAATCAAACGGCAAGCGTCCGCACGGTCGTTGAGTCCAAGGCGATCGTCATTCGTGAAAACAGTATTGACCATATCGACCATCGCAGCAATATAAGCTGGGTTGGCCTTCATTTCCTCCGAACCATACGAAATGTAATTTATCAACGAAGGAAGTAGCTCATCGAAATAATCCATGGCTGTGGTCTTGAAACTCTGATGGAGCAGACCAAATAGACTCCAAAGGCTGGGCGTAATCCGCTTCAAGCAGTAGCTACTTGAATCTATAAGCTCGAATACTTCGCCATACATTTCTACAAAAACCGTTAGAATTCATATCAATGACCAGACATCAACTAACTTACCACTCTGTCCGTTTTCCAACACGGCTGAAATAACGGGAAGGATAGCGTGCTCAATTTGAGCTACGATTTCAGGGGTGTTATCCAAGCTCAACAGAAGAGTACCCAACGTGTTCACGATTCCTAGGGCTGCCATGGCCTTATCATCAAAGTCGCCGTAGTCATCGTCTGCATAACTATCGGGATCAGTGTTCTGCTTCTCAATCATGTCGCTGAGAATTCGCAAGAACTGGTCGCGTAACTGTTCTGCAAGCTCCACAGCAAACGGCGCCAGTTGCTCAGAAAACATGTCCACGAAGTCCTCCATGACGCCCATGAGTGAATCCATATCGATCTTCTTGGTAAGATCCATCAATTTCCCCATCATGGCTTTGATATTCTGAGATAGTGCATTGCGAATCGATTCATGGCGCGAAAGAGGCTGTAGAGCTAAGGCGGCCTCGACTTGAACCGGAAGATACTTGTCATTAAGACAAGTAGTTATGCTATTGTATATAAAACTGATATTCTGTTGAGCTTGGTTAGAATGTGGAAACCTCAAAACTAAAAAAAACCTTCCACACATATGAAAGACGTACATTTGGATCAGTGAAGTTGGCGTCAGAGAACCTGTTAAGGAGCTCACAAGCACGAACTCGCAGGAAACCGTATTCGCTCTGAAAATCGGGAAAGATGTATGTAACGAAAAAGGACTCCATCATGTTGGCGACGGGGCTCTTTTTTCCTAAAATAATGTGGGACAAGGAACCAATCATTCTCAGGGCACCTTCCTTCTGGCGAGCATAAGCTTCGTCGCCAGCCTGTTGCTGCTGACTAAAGCAGATGTTAGCTTTGACAAATAATCCAATCTCCGTAGCAGTACATACGCAACAACCACGCTGTTGATGAACGAAAGAATACCGTTGAAGGTAGATTTGCGCCGCCGTTCCGCCAGGGTAACGAGAAAATTTGTGGCCGTAATATCAGGAGTGGGATTATCCTCAAAAAAATCGATCCGCTTGTGAATGTATTCCACCGGCTCGTTCTCAAACAACTCGATATCGTCAACAGTGAGACAAAGCAAGGGGAACACAACATGAGCGACAAGGTTCTCCACATGCGCTTTAAGAATATCCCAGGTGGTCTTCGTGCGGACACTAGATTGAGTTAGAATGATATAAGACTTTGAGCCGTGACACGCTGAAATACCTTTGGTCGAAATACTCCATAATAGAATTAAGTACGGGGCCGCTTAGCCACAGAACCTTTCCGGCCCATTGCTCAATCTGATGCAGATAGGCTTTAAGAATCTCGGGCGCAAAATTGACCACAAATGTCTTCGAAAAAGTCTTGTACTCCTGCATACTATCGGTGAGAGACGATGGGTCGCCATACTTCGTAAACAGCCGATTAAGATTGCGGAAAGCCCATTTCTTTGCCTTCCACCACGGGCTCATCACTCGCTCCTCCTCGTCTTCGGGAACTGCATCATCAGGCAAAACCTTACCAACTACCTGCAGAAGCAAGTTTCCCCATGGGAGCAGCGAAGACTGGTCTTGCAGATGAGGAGAGAGCTCAATGTAGATGGCCGATCGGTAGCATTTCATAATCAAACGCATCATGTCACCGACAACAGCGCTATTCTCTGACAGAATAGAGGATCCGATTTGCACGGCTATGGGGAACGCTCTCTCAATAATTGGCTCCAAATGAATACGGCCCTCGTGATTTCTCCACTTGTAAGCTCGAGTCACCTCATTCAAACAAACGAGGCCCGTATGAATATGCGACACATCTTGCGAATGCAGAAGCTGCAAGGTGTGGTCAAGGAAAGTCGGCCACTTGTCGGGGTAATCGTATGTGATGACCTTGTTCAAAACTGAAATCAGATGCTGCTGAGTTTGCGGCATCGCCGTTATGATAGCAGGAATCAACCGATCCCTAAATGCTGGCTTGTCATCTTCGGGGATCAAAGGTGCCTTGTTATATTCGTCATATTCCCAGTTCTTCACGACCTTATTCTTCAAGAACACCGCGGCTGTACAGCAAGCAAAGTCAGTCGCAATTAACCACATCAAACAGAGAGATGACGCACCTGAGATTTGCACAGTGCCAAACGGTTGCGATTGAACAAGATCCAAACAAGCTCCAATAAATCCAGGAGCTGCGCTAGCCTGACAGAAAGGGTTAATACTTGAATTTGATCAATGCAAGCGGCACGTCGAGCAAGTGCTCGCCGGACCAAATAAAAGTCAGGTTTACCTCGTTCAATTGCAACTCAGCTTGTCTACGAACATTGATGTTCGAATCAAGCGTCGATGCAAAGCATTGATGGAGACCGTTCACATCCATAATCACTAGCTGCGGATCTATGATGGAGCAAACAAAACACTCATGTATAGAGCCAGAAGCAATCCAAGTAGCGCAAAAATCTCACACTAATATCCTATAGCACAAAGAGAATATTCTCCTTAAGAAATAGGTAATTTCTGTATATATGTCCACAACCAAGCGTAAAAAACACGAACTGTGCGGGGAGGAAGACTTCGACTAGGCTGAAAGGGTTTTGACAAAAAAATGTCAGAAATTTGTAAGGGGTACGTACGTCGCGTACCGCGTGCAAAAAATAGAAATTTATTTAAATTTATTTTAATTTTTCAAGGTCGCGATCGTTGTCTGCTTCGAAGGGTTTTATAGAACGACGAGTATCAAGGACTAACTGTAGAGCTACCTGAGACTACGTCACTCGTCGGTATAGTCTGGAAAATTCAGCAAGAATCGGTAGCCGGTAGGTAAGAAGGTATCGTCCTTTACCGTTTACGTCATACGTGTAAAGGGAATACGCTGTTACGCTGTATATATTTTACAATCTGTAACCAGGTTCGAGAGAACTTCGTAAATTGTTCCACTATGAAACACTTCTGACTTCACTCATCAGAAGCTCAGAACTCAGAAGAAGTAAACGATCAGTGTCAAGTGATCTTGCAAAATGCTTCATAAATCATATACTAAATAAAATGTTGGTTTTATACACGGGCGGTCTTCGTATAAACCAACTATAACTTGGCGATGGCCTTCCTTAATCGATCCTTATCAGGACACCGTGCGCTACTGCTGAGATCGATCCGCGATATGCAAATTTACACGAGGGTCTGCACGGAATTTATACTAACATTCCCGGCCATCTCTCAATTCTTTAAAATCTGAAATCTCTTGCGAGTATCTTAGATTGCATCAGCAGCTTCTCCTTTTTTTTTTTTTTTTTTTGGCACAACTGCATTTGGAGCTATTGACATGGTCGTCCACATTCACATCCTGGGTGCGTCTGGGACTGGCAAAACGACGCTGGGAAATGCAATTGCGGCCCATTACAACATCAAGCACACGGACGCCGACGAAATCTATTGGGATCCAACAGCAGCTCGCTTTACGCGGCCGCGCACCGATGAAGAGCGCGACAGAGTACTTACCCAAGAAATGAACAAAGCCGAGAGCTGGATCTTCGCTGGAGTGGCATTGCCGTGGGCCGCGCCGATTGAGCATCTTTACGACGTTGTCATTTTCTTGCAGGTTGACCCTGCTGTGCGTATGGAAAGATTACGAGTTCGTGAAGTTGAGCGATACGGAGACTTAATAAAGGAAGGTGGAGCTCGGTTCGAGCATAGTGCCGGGTTTCTGGCTTGGGCTTCACAATACGACACTGAGCCTATTTCACAGATTGACAGTCCTGTGCAGCGACCAAATAATTGCACGCT
Organism: Myxozyma monticola; assembly: GCA_030568405.1. Taxonomy (NCBI): domain Eukaryota; kingdom Fungi; phylum Ascomycota; class Lipomycetes; order Lipomycetales; family Lipomycetaceae; genus Myxozyma; species Myxozyma monticola. The sequence continues at coordinate 30,306 of JAJLTV010000087.1, read as the reverse complement.
AGAAGTACACGAAAAGTGGCTCAATGGACTGGCGTGTCCGGTATTGAGATTTGACTCTACCAAGCCCGTGGATGATTTGGTTGCCGAGGCTGCGAGCTTCATCTCAAATACTCTCTCGCTGGATGCGTGACGTACGTTCCATATACTGGAAGTGGTCGAGAGCATATATTTAGCTGAGCCCGTTCGCACACATTATGAACAGAGGACGTTAACGATTGATGATAATGATGAATTGTGGTAGAATAGAAGGCAAGCCTCTCTTTTTGGATAATGAGCTGAAAAATCTGACGTCGGATCGGGTTTTGCCTATATGTAGCATGTATCTCATGGAGTTAAAGCATATAGAATCAGAGCGATAAAATGTATTGTAGATATAGACAGTAAAGCTCAACATATATCTTTCTAAATATATACATTCTCAGAAGAATCCATGTAGAAGACTTCCAAGACGCCTCCGGTAAACCTATTTACAGGTATAAACTTGTACAGAACACGATGTCACGCTTAATCTTCTCTTGCGAGAGCACCATCTTCGCATGTAACGTAGGATCTCCGATAATTCTAGCTGCAGTCTTGACTTCGCGACAAACTTCGTCCAAGCGCGTAATAACACGGACGATAGTACCTTCAAGAACATCCGTCAGGTCTGTAATCTGATTAAACGGCATTCCACGCGCCCATTCATAGACAACTTCCATCAGACCGAATCGTTGTTGCGCATTCTCCGGATCAAATAACATTTCCTCCGGAATTGACACTTGATGCTGGCTCTGCACTTCGTTCACGCGCTTGGCAATGTCCAAAATCTTTGCCTTGCCTTCATCCAGACGCGGAGTAATCATGCTAGGCAATGTCGTAGTCTTCTCCTGGAAAATAAAGCACGAAAGTAAAGCCACAATTTCTTCCGGTTCGTATTCTGCTAAGAAATTCTCCAGAATGAGTTCGGTAATTATCAACTCATGTCCTGAATTAATCTATCATAAAGTTAGAAAACAGCCCGAGACGTTTCGAGAGAACAAACTTACTTCACATGCTACGCGGCCCTTCAGCTCAACGTTCAAGCCGTCATCAATGAACCCAAGGTCTTTCAGCACTTCAATACGCTGCTCATAATCGGGCAATAATTCAAGGTTCTGATCAGAAATCGCTTGCTTTAATTCCAAAATACTCTTCTTCAGCAATGATTCTTCACGAACAGACGCAAACTATCAGGGGTTAGAGAGAAAATGTCAATAAAAGGGCGCGATCCAACTTACGTGCTTCACAAAATCAGGGCATTTAAGACATTTTGACTCGGAAATCTTTTTTCGCAATGCTTCCCGCTTGTTAAATTCTTCAACAAAGTGCAGATTCCGGAACTTTGTCCATTCCACATCGTCAAACGAGCGACTTCTATTGCAGTTCAATAGGAAATTTCTCATGTTGAAAATGTCTTTCTTCTCCTTCTTCTGGATGGCTATCAAGTCCACCTATTATAACAAAGTTAGCCGGTCATTGTCATTATTTCGTACTGGAACTACTACTCACGTCTAATGTTGACTTGCATATGCTTTCCACCGCACTAAATGGAATATTGCGTTCGATAATTATGCCATCCAACTTGAAACTTCCAACAACATCTTTGACTTCAGGCACAAACGGAATCAGATCAGAGACGGCTTTGTTCTTTTGGTTTGAACTAACGCGAGGGAAAAAGCCGTAAACGTGAAACGTCTCCATCTGCATATTCACGCCGACAATCAAGCACACAGTCCGAGAAGACTCCTCAGTTTGCACAACCGCAAGCCGCTTGCTGGTTAGCATTTTTCTACCAAAAGCAGACTGGCAAGCCTCTTTCGTCATGGTTTGCATCAGTATAGCACTCTCGAGCAACGCATCATGACACTCTTGAATATCGGAATCGCAAATATCGCATTTGTCCCGTTTGAAATTTTTCAAATTGGCCTCAGATACTTTGACTGTCTGCTCATGTTCAGGGATCATACTCTGGGATGCATTTTCGCTGAATGAACGCTTAATCATTTCCTCCACTTTCAGAGCTTCCACCCGTAGCAAATTCAAAATCATGTTGTACGTCAGTCTGAATTGACTCTGAAGTTTTGTAGGCTGACCAAGAATCATTTTGTTGAGCGAAGGCACATCTGGCGGCTGATCTCCAGCAAAGGCAATAATCACTGTACCGGTCGTGTCTAGACCACGACGACCAGCGCGGCCCGCCATTTGTGTGTACTCACCCGCCAACAAATCTCTGAATGAGCGACCATCATGTTTCCGAGTACCTGAAAATACGACTGTACGCGTAGGCAAGTTCAGTCCCTGTTCATAGTTAGTTAATCAGGAGCAATCAATTTACATCGGTCGACGTCGAAAACATACCATTGCGAAGGTCTCCGTAGCAAACAGAACCTTGACAAGTGATTTTGCAAACAGAATCTCAACAACCTCCTTCACAATTGGTAGAAGACCGCCATGATGTACAGCAATTCCTCGAGAAAGCAATTCGCGCATGCGCAGAATCTGAGGCAATATCTGATCTTCCTTCTTCAAACGACTTGCCGCATTCTCGATAAATATATGAATCTGCGCCTTCTCGCTTGCATTGCAGTAGTCGATACCAGAGAGAGTGTTGGCATACTCCTCGCATCGCTTCTTCGAAAAAACGAAAATCACAACGGGCTGCAATTTCTGTTTATGCAACGTTTGCACAAGTCGCAGCCACATATTTCGATCAAACGTAGCATTGGAACGGAATCCTCCGCGATTGTTCATGTATCCTCCACGTGCACCTCCTCCACGCGTACTAACTTGGCCACCGCCACGGTTGGCACCTCTGCCTCCACCACCGCCTCTTGCACCACCGCCTCTTCCACCAGTAGCAGCACCACCTCTTCCTCCTCGTTGTGATGGTGAAGGCGTGAATTCCTTCACTGGCCGAACGGCACGCTCAGCGTCCGACCAGCCCTGCATAATGAACTTCTTGTTGGAGTCCACGATCTTGAACATTTGGTTGCTAGCCCATAGATAATGTTCGAGCGGAACAGGACGTTTTGGCGTTGAAATCACATAGATATCCTTCTTTTTGGTACGCCCAACCCAGCTGGCAAACTCATAAGTATTGGGAACCGTGGCGGAAAGCAAGATCAGCTTCACGTGGTCTGGAAGCATGATGATAACTTCCTCCCATACTACTCCGCGCTCAAGATCGTTGACGTAATGAACTTCATCGAAGATGACAAATTCCACGTCTCTAATAATATCTGCACCTTTGTAAAGCATACTCCGCAGAATCTCTGTCGTCATAATAACACAACTTCCATGCGGATTGATCTGAACATCACCAGTCAGAATGCCGACATCGTCAAAAATATGCTGAAAGTCGCGAAACTTCTGATTACTCAGGGCTTTGATGGGAGAAGTATATATCGCCTTTGTCATATTCCGCGTGGCCATCGCAATTGCGTACTCGGCAACGACCGTCTTTCCTGCCGAAGTATGAGCCGCGACAAACACGCTGTCTCCTTGCTCAAGATGGTATACCGCCTCTTTCTGGAAGTTATCAAGCTCAAAGGGCCATTCGCGCGCCATATGTGGAACAAGTTCATGGAAGTTGACAATGTCGGTGTTGATATCGACCACATGAGCCCATTCTTTACCACGCACTCCGCGCGCATCCGTCGCACCACTACCACCAAACGGCGTCTCAAACAGCGTTTTAATATTCTCAGTCGGCAGCAGCTCATCGATCAGTTCAGTATCGACTTTCTCGTTCACGATAACCGCACTTCCGGTGCTGGCGTTCATGACAGTCCGCACAGGCGTCACGGCTGCCAGCAGCTCGTTGGTATCCGCCTGCACGTCATTCTCGTACGATTCTTCAAGTTCCACTATCGTGTCATCCTTTGTCGAGCTGGCCATGTTAAGTCCTCGAGGAAGACCCGGGGCAGTATTTAACAGTCCGTTCTCATCCCGACGAACGATTCCGCCAACACCGATTCCAATAATAGCAGACGCTGACGTAGCAATCGACGGATCCAGACCACCTGGAGCAAATGGAACAAATCCAGCACGACCACGGACGAAGTCGGCTTTTGCTGCAGGCGCGCGGGCAAATGAACTGGAGTTTTTCGAATCATCCGACGAAAGTGGGTGCGGGCTTGTGTATTCCTCGTAGTCAACGATGCGGCCATCAAGTCCAGCACGTATAAAGCGTGTCGTAGAACGAGTCTGACTGGCCGGAACCTGGAAAAGCTCGTGATAGAGATCATCCAGAGGTAATGCTGGAGCTCTATGAAAGTGAATCAGTACAATGGTTTTTTGAAGATGAATCAACCAGTCGCGCATTGCCAACTCACTCTTGAAGCAGCTCAAGCCACGGTTCTGAAAATGATACAGGAGGAGATAGAAAAATGCTCTCCAGCTGAGTTATCAGTTCCTTCTGCGTTACGTCCAGCTCAGTCCGCGAAGGCGCGTCTGTTGCGCGGTGGTGCTCCGATTCAACAAGATCATGTTTCAATTGCAGAGCGGACTCTCGCAGACGGAGAACCGCGTCAGTGCTAACCGACATCTGATGATGTAAATAAGAAAGACAAAACTCGTAAATTTAATGTAAACAGATATTTTTTACTGCGGATCGGAGTAGTTCAATGACTGGCACAGCATGGATTGTTTGGCGAAGTCCCGACGTTGATTTTAAAGTTTATCGACTGGCTGGTACCTTTAATTGGAACTGTAAAAATGAGTAGCGCAACTATATAGCCCACGGTCAATGATATTTGTTCAAGTTTAAGGCCAAATACAGCCTGCATCCTATCTTTTTTCCATGGATCACAATCTGCCGAGGCTGGAGTAGTCAACTGCCGATTGGGAGCTCCCGGGACGACTTGGATCCGGCGGAAAGCGGGGAGGATACGAGATCCGCTCGAGAACATCGCTTACGACAGTCAATTAGCCGGGGATAATTCCAGCAACCGGCGTTGAAATTTAATTGGGAAAGCTCAGAAGGGAGTTCTAAGGCATAGAGAGTATAGAGTTTGCATTATTAGTGGTTTGTTGCGTGCTTGTGCTACCTTCGGTCGGAGCAAAGGTTTCGTGTAACATCGATTTACCCCTATTACGTCGCAGCTCTCGCAGCACTCTGGTTCGATCTGACTTCAGCAGCACCTGCACACACTTCAACGCATTATCCATCATACGTATCTGGGATTCCACAATCATCAAATGGACGTGTTTTCAATAAATTACGCTATAGAGCATCGGTTTGAAGTTCCTACGATCGGGAAGGAAGTGGGCACTCAGTACGAAGGTGTTAGACACGTCATGAGCGACGACGCTGCATATGTGGAAGTCGAGAAGGAAGCATCTATAACAGTCGATGCCATGGAAGTGGATACAAATGTGGATACAGTTCCGGCCGAGGTTCTGGTGCCGGAACCGATGATGGTGATGATGGCCGGGAAGAACGACGTTCAGAAGCTGTATGAGCTGTGCAGCAAGGTTGGACCCGGATTCACACCGAGCTTTGAGTTTCAAGCTGGGCCTACGGGAATTGGATTCTCAGCGCGACTCGAGGTTGGACATCATTCGTTTTATTTGCCTGGCCTATACTTGTCGAAGAAGGTTGCAAAGCTTGCTATCTCGGCGCTGGCTCTCCAGACTTTGGAAGGCGTGGGCACAAAGACTGCGGTCAAGGAGATGAAGATGGAAGAAAGTCGGAAGCGAAAACTTGAAGGCATGCAGCAGGAGACAGAGCGGGCCGTGGTTGAACAAGCAGCGGCGACGATCGGAGTGAGAGAAGAGGCTTGCGCGATGGACGTGGATGCGGACTTAGACCTAGCGCCGACTTCGGTCACGGAAAACGAGGTCAATAAGACCAAGATGAGCTGGCACAGTTGCTTGGCAAGTATGTATAACTTTTGATCAGCGCTTGTGAAATCATACTAACCACACATTATAGCGATGGCAAAGCAGTGCGAATGGAATGTAGAAAAGATCGAAGTGACCCGTGTTGAGATGGGTCCGACACATATGTTTACGTGCTCGATCAGCGTGAACGGAACGTGGTACGGCGGACGGTCCAATGTGATATGCACGACGAAGAAAGCAGCCAAGCAGATGGCTTCTCGACTTACACTCGAAGCCCTCAGTCCTCCAGCGGTTTTGAGGTCTATAATCCGACTTGACGGGTTGGTGATTGACGATTCCAGCACAGACGAGGACGATGAGGGAGCCGAGGCTGCCAAGGCGACTCTTGAGTCGACGCCAGAGATTGAGTCGATGACGGAGAGCGAGCCAGCGCCTGTGACTGAAGCTATGCCGGCGCCTGTGAATGTTAGTGTGCAGGTGGTGGAAAAATCGGTCAGCGGTAGTATCCTGCATGGCACTAGCCCCGTGAGGTTTGAGAAAATCCTGGGTGAGTATCTTAATCTAGGTGCTAGCGTACACGGCGTGAGTCGCGCACGAATCAGAGCTAACTGATAGGCAGAGCTGTGTAGACAACACGGGTATACTTACCCGCTATTGCAGTACGTGGACCTTGAGCCGGCATGGTACGACTGCATCGCGGTACTTAACGGACAGTCGTTTAAATCGGGCAGAGTGTATGGGCGCAAGAACGCGCGTAACCGCGTGGGAGAGCTGATGCTGGCGTATCTGCAGGCAGAGTAGGTCAGACCGCGGTTCGATCTCGATTTCGATATCGAGCGGCCGTGCGGCGAGGTTGGTGGCCTTTATAGGGGATATCAGGTTATCGTCGGTGGACCGTGAGCGCGTCGAGATACGCGAATACGAACTTACGAGGCGTGGAGGTCGATAGCGAGAGAGTTGCATTGCTCGGAGAGATGCGTGGACGTGGCAGCCGTAGTTCGCGCAATATGCTGTGAGATTGCGAAGACTGCAGGGGCGCGGTCTGTGCAGGCGGCAGGCACCGGACTGGAGCGTAGAATTGCATTTATAGGAGACAGTTGATATAGCTACTTGTTACAATACATTGATACAGCCAATACGCGTAGGATGCGACGGGAATGCGCTCATGGATGCGCCTGAGCAGGCGATAGGGCCGAGCCGGTGCCGCGAAGCCGCGAAGCCGGCGCTGCTCATCGCGAAATATGATAGCGACTTTTGAGTTTGCTGAGTCGCGATAGGGCGTGGCGGTGCGGTGCGGCGGAGTCGTGCGGCGCGCGTGGCGGTGCGGGGCAGCGAGCTTCCCAGACGAGACGAGACGCGCTGGAAACGCGACGGCGCGATATCGGGTGGCCTGCGTATAAAAGAGCGTCCCGGCGCGCACGATACATATATGGAGGACTTTTTCGCGGTACTTCACCTACAAGAAACTCCCAAGTTCTAACAAGACCGCAGCAGTTTGCTCCGGCGTCGCGCTCTCTGTCATGAAGGTCCTTATTGTCGGGTGAGTCCAACTTTGCCCGCCATCGCGGCCTGTTTCGCGGTACTATCCGCGCAGCGTTGCGTCTTCTCCTCGCCCCACTGCAGCTCAGCTAACCCCCTTTTCCAGCGCCTCAGGCTTTATTGGCCGCTCCGTCGCGACCGAGTTCGCCAACGCCGGCCACGACGTGTATGGCCAGTCGCGCGATCCCGCGACCGCGAATAGTTTCCGCCGCGACGAGATCACGCCGCTGATCGGGCAGCCAGCGGCCGTCGTGTCGTACCACGCGCCCGGCATGGACGCCGTGATCGACTGCTGCCGGCCTGGCGCGACCGGCGACAACAGCACCGCGATCTTTGACGCCGTGTTGGAGGCATGTGTGCATCGCTCGTCGCAGCATCCGCTCACCTACGTATTTACCTCAGGGACATGGACCCACGGAACACCCGCGCAGCACGACGAGCTCTCGAGCATTTCCGAGCGAGCACCCCTCGGAGACTCGCCCCCAGCACTTGTTGCTTGGCGCGCCGTATTTGAGACGCGCGTGTTTGCTGCAAAGACGACCGAGCCCGGCGGCGCTTCTGTTCGCCCCATCGTGATCCGGCCTGGTCTTCTCTACGGCCGCTCTGGCTCCGTTCTCTCAGCGCTTTTCACTCAGGCGTATAACGGCGACCATATCTCATGGCCAGGTGTGCCGGGACTGAGCAGGTACAACACGATTCACCAGGACGATCTCGCGCGGTTGTTCCTGCTCGTGATCGAGCGCGCGCCCGTGTTTTCCGGGCTTGCGGTCGACGCTATTAACCACGCGACCGAGGACGCGGAAGCCGTGCTGCGAGCGCTTGTCCGTGTCGCAGGACCCAACAAGACCTTTGAGTTTCGCGAGCCAGAAACGGATCTCGAGCGCGCGCTTTGCATCGTCGCGCACCATTCTGCGTCGCTTGCGTACGTTCTCGCGGGATGGACGCCGCGGAAACCGAGCTTAATTGACGGTATGCAGCGGTACTACGAGTCGTGGAAGAGCTATCAGGAGTAGTTTCACTTTGTTAAAATTGTTTCGTGTTTGCACAGTGCATTTGTCTGTATCGTTTGTTGCTTAAGGCGTTTTGTTCGTCGCTGATTGCTGCATTATTGCGTGTATCCATAGCATTGATCATGATTACGTCCACCCGTGCTCCTTAGGTTAACTCAGACCTCTCAGTATATCTCTGCCTGTGACCTTTAGATCTCACCTCTCCATTCCATAAGTATGCGACTGTATTTGCAGTAGTTCGTGCACATGAGTTCCCTACTTCACGCAGCAGTTCCAAACCGCCTATGAAAATAAACCTCGCCCTGGACGCCCGAGCCGCCGCCACCGCCGCCACCGCCGCACGTCGCCGAGAATTTCCGGTCCCGCCTTCCAGTTCGAGGCGCGCGGCCCAATCAGGAAGCTGAAGCCCGCTCTGGCGCGCAGGTCCTGCCCGCAGCCACGCGGCGACTTCCGCGGCGGAATTCCTGCGTGCGCTTCCTGAGACTCCTGCGTCTCGCTAGCGCCGGCGGTTCCTGGCTAGCTTCGTCTAGTTAGCGCGTCACGTGAGGCTTGTCACGTGAAGTTGTCACGTGATGATCGCCTGAGCGACGTCATCGCGGATCTTTTCTTGGGCAATGCGATAGGATATATCACCTGGACAGCACCTCCGGCTCAATTCCTCAATCCACACCCTCCTTCGTCCTGCCATTCCTCCTGCCAGTCTACTAGCCACCAACAGTCCAACACACAACACAATGCTGATCGACAAGCTGAAATCAAAACTCCAACACTCCCCCCCGCCGCCCGCCGACCCCGGCTTCCCGCCCTCGCGCTCCGACATCTTCAAATCCCGTCTCCAAGTCGGCGTCAACCTCGGCGGCTGGTTCATCCTCGAAGAATGGATCGCGCCCAAGATGTACTCGTCCGTCGACTCCAAAGCCGGCGACGACTCTGAATTCTCGGCCGTCTCGTCCTCCGTGCGTGCGATTGGCGTCAGCAAGACAAAGGCCAAATGGGCGCAGCATTATGACGCCTTCGTCACAGAAAAGGACTTCCAGTACCTTGCTGAGCGTGGAATCAACGCCGTTCGTGTGCCTCTCGGATTCTGGGTTCTTGGATCCCAATTCACAGCCCACACACCCTTCTCAAACTCAGACATCGCTGCCGTCTACGAAGGCGCGTGGGCCAAAGTGCTCCAAATGATCAGCGTGGCCGCCAAATACAACATCGGCGTCCTGCTCGACCTACATGGTGTCCCCGGCGGTGCAAACCCGGATTCTCATTCAGGAGTCAAATCAGGCGGCAAGTTCTTCTCCTCACACAATCTCGTCAACAGCGCCGTGTCTGCGGTCGGGTTCATGACGGAGCAGGTCGCACGGTACGAGAACGTGATTGGCGTGCAGATTGTGAACGAGGCGTCCTGGGACGCTTCTACGCAGACTTACTACGCTTCTGCGCTGCAGACGATCAGAAAAGCCGATCCGCATCAAAAGATGATCGTTTCCGACGCGTGGAATCGATCAAAGTACACCGAGTACGCTCGCAGCAACCCCGGTGTCCTCGTCGACACGCACGTGTATCGCTGTTTCTCAGCCGACGACTGCAAGAAATCGCCGCAGGATCTGATCCAAGACGTCAAGAAGGATCAGCTTGATACAAGCTGTATCATCGGCGAATTCTCATGTACTTTGTCCGGCGACTCCTGGGGCCGCGCGGGATCTCAGCGCGACGCGCTACGAAGGGAATACGGACACGCGCAGTGCGCCAAGTTCTTGGCTGAATCAGCAGGGTTCTTTTTCTGGACTTATAAATTCGCCGAGGGCCATGGCGGCGAATGGGATCTTCGAGAAATGCTCGACTCGGGATGCATGGAGCTCCCCAAGCTCACGAACCGAAAGCCACCGTCGGTTGATGTCGACAACCAGGCAAAAACCGCTACGGGCTACCACGCCGGATACTGGGACAAGACCCAGCCGGGCGAGAAGATGGAGCACTGGCGATACACTGACGGATACTCGGCCGGGTACCGCGACGCGGCCGCGTTCTGGGATCTGCATGAGAGCCGGATCGGAACGCGCGAGCAATGGCGGGCTGCGCGGCTGCGACAGCATCTGCGCGGCGAATCGTCCAAGTATGCGTGGGAATTTGAACAAGGGTTTGACAAAGGCGTTTCGGATTTTATGGGTGCTTTGGGTCTGTAGTTTCTGAATTAAGAAAAGGCTGCTTTAGGGATAGTGTGAAATAGTTATCGGTTATTATATTAAATAGTTATGTCGTATGGTTATATGGTCACATTTTGTACATCAAAACCAGATCCAGCGCCAAATAAAAAAACCCCAGGAACTCCAAAACACAAAACAAAAAAGACAAAACACCAAAAAGACAACCCAAATAAAGAGCACTCAAGTCCGGATAGTCGGAATAGACGGCAGCGGAGTAGTCGGGGCCGGCCCAACAGGAGAACGCATGACGATTTTCTTGCGACGCACACCTGACTCGTCGATACTAGACGCGGATAAGCGATGGTCGTGCTCGGGCACAACTTGAAGATCGTCATCCGTGCCGTCGCGAGACGAGTTGCGCGAATCGATTGAGGACTCTGAGCGGCCGCGTTGGGCGTCTTCGGTCGCGCGGTGGAGCGTGGCGCGCAGAAGAGCGGCGGATGATGAGGACGAGAGGGTCATGGACTCCCGGCGAGCGGGTGCGAACGGACGAGTGACGAGCTTATCGTTGATAGACGTAGATGACGAGGTCGCCGTGGTCGAGTCTGAACCGGTCGCGGTGGAGGAGGATACAGATCTGACAGAGGCGGCGGAGTTGTTGTTGGTCGTAGAGCTGCGCGGGTCGGAGAGGCGGTGGGGAGGGATGACAGCAGCAGCCGCAGAAGAGACAGACACGGATGCCGGCCTTCGAGCCGCTGAGGGCGAAAGCGCAGGCGGTGTGACGGGGAACGTACTGACGCTTGCCAGACTCGTCGAACTGAAGGCGCGGACTAAGCTTTCTGTCGCCGCGTCGCCACTAGCGGGCGACTGCACCGGCTCGAGGGGCCCATAAAGAGAAACTTCATCTCCGCTCGACTCGCGCCGATCGGTGAACTCGCCGTCTCTGTGCAGCTTGATTTGAGATCGCGCGAGCTCGAGCCAGTGCATGAAGTCGGCCGCGGTGTGGAAGACGAGAAGCGCGGTCTTTGGCCGATCGTCGTGGAAGAGATGTAGATGGTGGTTGTGGTGGTTGTGGGTGTTGTGAGTCGTATTCTGCGATGAGGCGTGATGGCCACGGACCGAGGCAGCAGACGTGTTTGTGTGGAAAAACATGGACGCCCGCTTGATTGCAGGCGAGACAGGCGTAGTGGCTTCCTTGACGTATCCATCTGCCGATAAATTTTCCTCGCCGGGCAGGGTCGAGGTCGACTGCATGCGCGACTTGCCCGCGCGCTCCGAGACTCTCAGCACGTACTGCCGGCCTGCGATGTCGTCGGAGGCGTATGCGACAGCTTCGGGGCCGAGGCGAACGATGGACTCAGGCAGACTGACAGCTAAGGGGCGGTAGGGATAGCGCAATATGGCATCGGGCAGCATGACGAAGGTGCGCTTGCTGAGGTCGGATGAGAACATCGAGTCGTGCGCGTCGCTGTGCAGGACCTGCAGGGCGAGTGCCTGCGGGACAGCCGCGCCGTAGGTCAGCTTCTTGTAGGCGATCGGGTCGGAGTGTGGCGACGATGGTCTGGATGTGGCAGGAAAGGTCGCCGAGCTCGGAATGCGCTGACGGGGCGCGCTTTCGCCCGAGAGCGTGGTGTGAAGATGGAGTCCGTGGTGGTCGACTGTGGAGGACGAGTCGCTGGCGCGGCCGCCAAAGATCGCGCGCAGCGGGTTACGGCGGGACACGCGAGAGGAAGACGCGGCCGGAGCGGAGGTAGCGGGGTGGGCTGAGGCGGTAGACATGGTGGACATGGTGGACACGTTCGAGATGATGGAGGCACGGCTCGAGGCCAGCGGCTCTCGCGCGTCGTCGTCGGGCAGGTCGTCGTCCAGCAGCCACGGCGAGGACGATCCCGGCGAGACGGGCTGGGAGTGCGAGCGCGCGATGGACCCTGGGCGGGTCATGCTGGGCGAAAAGCAGAGGGACGGAGGGGGACGGGGGAGGCGGAGAGAAAGAGGAGGACGAGCTCGGAGCAGAGGAGCAGAGGAGACGGAAGGAGGCGGAGTCTGTGCGAGCGAGCGCCGCGCGCTGTGTAGAGTCGCGTATATAGAGGCAAGTAGCCAGGTCGCGCAGCCCCGAGCAGTCGGGAGGCAGTGCCGGACAGAACAGACGGTGTCGAGCAGCAGGAGCAGAGCGGGTCGGCGAGGACCAGAGAGTCGTGGAGAAGCAGGTCAGCGGTGGAGGAGCGGGAAGCAGCGCAGCCGGCCAGCGCGGTCTGGCGGGTCTTTTTGTAGAAGCCTGAGCTGCGCGGGGCGATCGGGCCGGCGATTGGGCTAAACTGGGCACGCGCGCCCGGCGCTGCGGGTTAGGGCTCGCATTCGGGCGCGTTAATCGCCGTGTTTACGCGTTGCCGCGTTGGTCAGCCGAATACGGCGCCTGCTACTCGTCGTCTCGTCTCAAGTCCGGCTCGATCTCTATCTCGTGAGGCTTCTTCTGCTCTCTGCACTCTGCACTCTGCTCGTCTGCTCTTCTCATCTTCTGCTACATATCCCTCCAAAGTCCGAGCCCAAGATGACGTCGCGAAGTCCTTGCTCTCGGCAGCCCAATGTCCGACCGCCGTCCGGACCGCGACGCCTAATCCAGCAGCCACTACCGAAACCGAAAACTCAACGCCGTCGCCTCGGGCTCGGCTGGCTCTAACCCACCTCCGCGTGGCCTTTTGATTATTTTTATTCTGAATTAGCTTAAGCTATGCATTGTATTTTATTTATTTTTGTTTTATTTTTATATTCGTTGTCTTTTTCTTTTGGTTTCCCGAGTCTGTAAATTCTGTTAAAGCTTGAAGGCTGAAGCTCAGCAAATCCAGCGTATTAAAATCAATTTATCCTTCGTCCGCACAGAACAGTAATAGGACAGCAGCTCAGACAAGCCGCCGTTGTTGTGTCGGCCCAGCCAAGCCCGGAATCGCTGCCGCACACGGCTCGCCGCCCGCAGCGAACGGTCCGGTCCGGACTTCGCGGGCGGAGGAACGACGTTTGCAGCAAAAACCTTTTGTTTCGGCGCGCTCGCCGTATTCGGCCGTATTCGGCCTGTGGGCGCCGCGTGCCGGCTGCGCTCGCCGCCCGCGGTCGTTTCGAGCAGCGAGCGCGCCGGTCGCCACGGCGTTTATCCTGATTCTCTCACGAGCAGTGATCTTCGCAGAGTCAGACCGCCCGCAGCGATCGCCGAGGCGGCCGCCAGCCCGGTTTCTGTCGCCTCGGGGCCTCGATCCAGTACTGGTCAGTGACAGGACAAATAGATTTTCACCCTTTCTTCCTAATTTGCATCTCGATCCGCCGAGCCGCGCGCGGCGCGCTCAGCTTTAATTTCTATTAAACTGATCGATCTCGCAGATCGCGATTTAAATTTAAATTCACTAAAGTAGCCTTCATCAAACCTCCTCCACTACATCCCTCACGGCGCCTGGCACGCAAGACCCAGCTCGCTCTCGTCCACATCAAAACACCTGTACTGCTGCGCGCCATCCGTGCCCGTCACGTTCACGTTCTCCGCCACGATGTTCGTGCACACGTCCTCGCTCGAGCACTCCAGCGTTCCCACAATCTCGCCATACTTCAACGACGTGTACCCGCTGAAATCCTTGAACAGCACGTCCTCGATAATCATCAGCGACGGCGTCAGATTGCACGCCGTCAAGTTCTTCTGCCCGTAGCACTGCGTCACTTCGATTGCGTAGTCCACGCTCTCGATAACCATCCCGTCGTACGTCACGTTCCGCACGTATCCGCTTCCTCCGCCCGAGCTCGTCGAGTTCGACGCCGGGTCCGCGCCCTGGTACACTTTGATCCTGGCACCGTCTCCCGAGTTGATCATCGTGGCGTTCGCTACAAGGATGTTCTCCACGATGTCCACCTCGCCAATGTACTGTCCGAGTGACCCGACCGAGATCCCGTGCGACCCATTGCACTGCATGTTTTGCACCACAATGTTGGTAGAGTTAGGCTTGAACGACACGCAGTCTGCTCGACGTTAGCAATTAATGGAACTAGAAGAGAAATAAGCTCACACTCACCATCGTCATTGCGCACGTTGCAGTTCTGGATCACGACATTATCCGTGCGATACAGGTCCCACCCGTCTGAGTTCTTCGCCGCGTTAGCAGTCTCGCTGACGGCCGTCAGCTCCATATCCGTAAACACCAAGTCCTGGCTGTCGCTAACGAAATGAAACCAGTTCGGCGTGTTTTGCAGCTTGAGCGGTCCAATCGTGCCGCCATTCAGTCCAATAATTCCCATCAATATTGGTCGCTGGATCGTTGAATTCACGGCCATCAGGTCCCACCACGTCTGCCCGTTCCCGTCAATCACTCCCGACCCGTAAATGTTCACGTCCTCGCCGCCGAGCTCAAAGAATGTAGACGCGCCCTGGTACGTGAACTTGAACGAGTTGGCCTGCCAGTAGTCTGTATCATTCGTAAACAGAATCGTGCCATCCACCACTGTCCACGTTAGCATCAATCAATGTGTCGTTGTTTCAAAAAATGTACTACCAACCTATATCAATATGCTTCAGGAAAGTCAGCTCCAATGCAGTGCCAATCGTGTACGTGACTCCAGCCTTGAAAATCACTGTTCCACCGTTGTTGCACTTCTTCAGAGCAGCAACAATTGACTTCGAGTCATCCTTCCCATGGCCGTGCGAGCTGACTTCACAAATCTTGTGTTTCGTGCGTGGAGTCGATGATGGAAACGGTTTGAACGGATGACGTGGATGTACGCTCACTCCTCGACAATCGGTCTTCGAAGGGCTTGTCTTGCCGGGACTACCGTGAGATCCTCCCGCCAGGATCCCGGGGAGACACACCAGCAGGCAAAAGATCAAAGCCTGAAGCGACAACAATTGATACCGCATTATTCCAAAACTAAAGAGCTACCGGCTTTCAATTTTCAGGTTCGTCGAAGGGTTACTGTACCAATTTCACGGAGATGTAGACATCGCTTATATACGCAATCCTGAAGGGTCCCTGCGGGGAGTAGTTCACGGCCAATGCGGGGAAACCCAATAACAAGAACTCGGGAACAGTACAAATCCGGAAGACGTAGTTGCATAGTATCGTCAAATGAATAAGCCTAAAGCCATTCAACTAGAACAGCATAAATAGCAGCATGATTTACCCGTGGATCGAGCAGGCAACCGCGGATAATATTCAAGATCGCCAATTCAATGAGCAATGCACATACTGAGCAGCTGCTACAAGCAATCAGTCTTCGGGCTTTGCCTGGCCATGCAGTTCCCCCACATGCAATTCCCCCACAGCTGGTGCCTCTGCGAACATGAAGTTGCGGAAAGCTGTCAAACCAGGGCAACGTGACGCAGAAATTTGACATGTCCAACTACACCGATCGAGAGGACTCTGAATAGTGAGTGAAGCGACAATTCTGGCACGTGTTGAACCGACGCTTCGATCCCACCATGCACCTGCCAATTGGCTGCAACCCCCATGCCCATTCATACTTAACCTCGCTCTCGGCTAAAACCTGGCCAATAGCCTAGCCTCGCGGTGAACTGCCAACTTCCAAGCATCGCGTGCTGCTCGGCCTTTTCACTCCTGGGCCATGGCTGAATGCTGCAAGACTCTCGATCGCGGCAAAAATAAAATCAAAACGAGCTAGTACGGGAAGGGGAACTCTTGGGCATATTATTGAGCGAATGTTCCCCGGGACTTGAGATAGAGTTTGTACGTGCTTGAGATCACCGAAATCGCGTGCGACGGCTCACTCGATCCAACCCAAACTGTGTCGAACGCGTGCAACACGATCGATACAGCAGCTATCCTCAACAACAATGCCATCCGCTATCCGCATGGTGGCTCTGATGGCCCGGGAGGTATGTCTATCCGTAACTATGCTGTACAATGACTGACTTGTTGAAGAATAACCCTCTCTATGTCCGCAGTTTTCCGAGCGTGGAGCGCTCCGCCGCTGAGGCTTCGGATCCCAAAGCTGAGCTACGCTATCACTTTCTAGCGCACATATCTCTCGACGTATTTGCTGCGCGTCTTCCTTCAAAGTCAGCAGACTCTGACTTTGGATTGCTGTTTGTACAAGACGGCATGGCCGTCTACGGCTGGATGACAAACACTGGGGTCAAGATTGTGCTCGGATTCAACAGCGGAGAGGTGATTGGAAGCGAGATCCGGAGCGTGAGTGCTAAAATAATTGCGGGATAATTGTAATGATTTATGGCTAATGGACTTCTACAGATATTTCGTGCGATACACTTTGGCTACATCTCACTCGTTTGTAACCCGTTCTACACCGTCGACGAACGACAACCCATCACCAGTCGCAAATTCGACCTCAGCGTGCGCCGCATAGTCGAAGCCTGGAACGGCACATCTACACCTGCTCTTACAGACATACAATCCACACCAGCCGAAGTCTCCACTCCGTCTTCCTCCAACGCGGAATGGACGCCAAATGCACCGCATATCCCCGGTGAAGTTATCATGTCGTACTCGGACTCGCGTGCAGACTCGCCGGCTACGCCATCAAGTGAACCGATCGCCACGCGATAGGTCGTTAGTTGTGTACTTGAGCTGGATGATTGTGACTAGTTCTGGACCGGAATGGAGTTTTGTGTTGTTTCTGCCGCATTTAGAAATCGTTTAATGTTCACACCATCGTCTACCGACCTCTGGCTTGAGTGCAAGCGGCTGGCTCATATCTGCCGCTTCTCTACTGCTGATGTCAAGCCTGCAGACTGCATTCACTTCCAGCTGAATAGCTCCAGTGTAGGATCTAAAGGCACCGAAATCTTCCAGCTGAATAGCTCCAGTGTAGGATCTAAAGGCACCGAAATCTTCCAGCTTCGAGCGCCAACGAGCGTCACGTGACTCGCTTACAGTGCGCCTCATGGATTCTGACAACGGTGCAACTCTAAACTGACATCGGCCCCCCGCTCGCTAATTTATAACGGCTGGTAAAGGGGCTTCCCCTGATCGGTTCTCAGTCAGGCTTCTGCTCCATCTTCACGGTCCAGTTCCTGCTCGCCAACCCCGTTTCCGCCGTCCGTATACCACTGCAGTCCTCTTCTTTTCCATGCAGCGCGCCGTTCCGGCCGCCGGCCGCTCTGCTCCTCGTCCGCGCCAGCATCGCTCGTCACCCGCGATACCCGCCCTCGCCACCGCGCACTCCTCTTGGTCAGCCAGCAACCGCTCGCACCTGAATTTTCTGCCGCCACAAGACACTTATCGCTCGCCTTCTCCTGCTCCACAGCCTATATCGGCAATACAACGCGACCACCTTATTCGCCTGTTCAAGGAAAGCATGCTCATGTACGCGATCGCCCGCCGCGATCTTGACCACGAGTTGAGGCGGCACGAGACCTCGCTCATGGCATCTTGTATGTATATGCCTTCTCTAGACACTATCACCACCTTGCTGATATAAATTGTAGCCCGAGATCAGGAAAACCGCCGCAGACAGCTTCAGATCAGACTCAATCGCGCAGAGGCCTTCGTGCAGAAATACGGCACGACCTTGGCCAAACTCTCAAGTATGTCAAATTTTACACGGATCGTTGCACGCATTCATAGGCTGACCTTTGTCTAGTTGATATGGACTCGATCACTATTTCCGCACCTCCATCCCGATCTGCTTCGCCCTCGATGGCATAGCTGGTTTTACGTCTTCACCAACTTATGATCACCAATGAGTATAAATTTATGACCTCTTATGAACTTGATTTTTCGCTTTTGTCGGTTTGTTTTTAAGTATTTGCGGGGTTCTGGTGGTTTGGAAATTGTTTGTGTCTTGTGTTTAATTAATTGACTTGCATTAACTAGTTACAACTTATTACAAGTAAATAGAGATGAAATATTGATTATATGTACATTCCGATTGGGTATATTCTATGCTCTCTAGCTCAAAATGTCCAGCATTTCTCTGGTTGAACATATCTTTTCCCTTTCCTTTCCAGTTTCAGCACCTGTTGCCCGCTCAGAGCGATCTATTTTCTGCCAATCCTGCCACGACACTATGCGCTTGTTCGTCTCTTTGAAACCGTCCCATCCCTGCCGTCCCGAACGTCCGATGACTCCCGTCTCGAAATCCTCGACTACAGACGCGGCAGTATCAAACGCGTCATACATTGTCTCTGCAATAACTCCAGTCGGACCTCGCTTAATCCAGCCCGCCGCGTATAGTCCTCGAGTCTCTGGACTTTCATCACCGCTGGAGAGCTTTACTCTGCCTGCCGAGTTGAATAGATGATTTGCACGCACATCGTACATATTCGCAAGTCCATCCAGCGGGTGTGTCTTGTATCCAACACTAAGGAATCCGAGATTGCACGGCAAATCACTTTGCATGCCGCTGGGCCGGACATGTGTGTCTTTGTCGAGCGGGTCGCCCTGCAGCTCCATGATATCAAATATGCTATTGCTAACATGCGTCTGTCCTTCATCCGCAAAGAAGCCTGCAGGTGATCGCAAGAAATCAATACTAACTGACTTATCGGCGTCTGTAACTTTCGTAACTGAGCCTTTTTGAAGCAACTGTATCAATCTCTTCGTAACCCGACCGAGCTTGACACCATCTGCAACAAGTGGAGCCATGACGTCCGGCGGAGGGCTCAAAAATGCAACCCCCTTAAGAGACATAAGCTCGCGGACTTCTTTGTTTGTAAATGATGCTTGCGCAGGACCTCGCCTACCAACAATTCGAACTCGCTTGATCGTGCTCTCAGCCAGAGCCGCTAAAGCATGTTCAGTGATATCTGTCTTGCGCAATACGTCAACATCAGTTAACAAGATCCGTGCCACATCAAGAGCAACATTTCCATGGCCAACGACAACCGCATCTTCGCCAGAACGTAAGTCAGGATTAAGATATCGAAAATCCGGATGCCCATTATACCACCCCACAAATTCTCGCGCAGACTGGATACCAGCCAGGCCAGTACCTGGCACATTTGAAGATAAACCCTTGTCCGAATCGGCCCCATACGCTAGAATAACTGCATCATACTTCTCTCGCAGAAACCCAAGCGAAATCACCATTGGAGAGGCTTCGCTCAGTCTCTGACTTGATGCCTCCGATCCAACCAAAGTATTCCCAAAAAAACGAAAATGCCGAGATTCAGCTACCTCTTCAAACTTCTCTTGACAATTCTTCAATGGTAAGATATTAGCTTATTATAATAAAAATGCATTTTCGGTGCACATACCTTGACCTCTGGGTGATCCGGGGCTACTCCAAATCGGCACAGTCCAAATGGAACAGGCAATTTCTCAAACATGTCTAGTTTCACCGCTCCATCTTTCATGTTCTCTAAAATTCTATATGCTGTATAGAAACCGGCGGGCCCCGAGCCCACAACTGCCACATGTAACTCAGACGCGGAGGATGATGCTGAAATACTAAATCGGCGAGCAAGTGAGCGGAACCCGTTGACCCGCAACAAGTGTGAGCGCATGATGATGGATTCGTATGGCGCAATTGAAGGCAGGATGGCAGATGTGCATTAATAACTTGCAGGTAGATATCCTACATTGACAAACCACATATGTATTTAGTCGAGCATTTACGATTCGAAATATCGTCGATAACACTAACTAGTTATAGTTACTTTTATATATGTCGATGTCATGTACGTTGTACCGTTTAGGTATTCGTGGATTGCACTATAATAATTTTTAACTTCGGTCGACCTAACCAGTACTAAGAATTGAAAGCTCGCGATTATAAATTAGTTGTATATTTGACAAAAACTAGAAAGCAAGCAGTGTCAGACAGTCAGCATTTAGTACGCTTATAATTGTTATTAGAGCATGATTGTGCATGAGATCATTGTAGACTTGTCTCTTTGGAGAAGCGGTGTCATTCTACCCTATAGTTATATACAAAACTTCATTCCCGAACTCCTCACAGCATTCACTAACGCCAAAGAATAATTGATCATAAACCATTACGCCAAATGGCGTGGAACAGAATGGGCAGCCTCGCGCTCATCCGCCACTACTTGCCCTTCCTCATCATCGTCGTTTAATCGTCGTCGTGCAACAGCATCCGCGATTTTCTTAAGTCGCTTGGCACTTCCGACATTATGTGGTGATCGTAGCTCTTCAACATCGTCAACACTGTGCATAAGAATCTTACCATTGCGGTCAAACTCGAATGTAAAAAGGCCAGTCACGATCGACGGTTCCCGCCAGTCGCGGTCGTCAGCATCCGAAGCTGAAGATCCATGCAAAAGAGTTGAAGCAGACTGCGATTTGGGCGGAGCAGGGACAAAAGAAGTCTTCCAGCGTACCATAAGCTTTGTCGCTGGAGTCGACATCTCTCCGCCAGTCTCATCATCTCCAGGCATGCCTACCGTAATGTCCTGGTCCACGTCGGCGTCTTCATTGATGATCCGCATACTCAGAATATTGAAAGTAATACAGCCCTTTTTATTATCCGGTGAGAGTCGACTCGAGAGACCCAAAAGCTTTCCACTTGATGATGACTCCGTAAGCAGGCGATCTTTTTGCGTACCGTCGTCCGCACCTGCAATTTCGGCAAACCCGTCTATCGGTCCGAGCACAGCAATAGGTAGAACCCACTGAACCATACGCCATACTGTTAAATATGCAGTCTTCCCACGAATTGATGGAAGCCCCGGGTGCGTCTTGGGGAAAAATCGAAGCTGAATATTGGGTGACAAAATGGATGCGGGGGGCAGATCATGCTGCAGATTCGGAAGGACTTTCAGTAATATATCCAAGGCTAACAAGTCAGAATCTCCTCAAGAACTAAAAATCATCGAAGCATACTTTTCCCTAAATCTGCTTTTCGCACTTGTTTTTGCGGATCAATCGGTTCATTGTTCTCTTCCTTCTTATGCCTGGGCGAATCACTAAATAGCGCTTCAGGATACACTGCTGCCACGTCGCCCACGCTCGCCCGACTCGCTTGAGATAGGAATCCGCGGATCCCATGCAAGACATTCACGCTATTATTTCCATGCTTCGCAATGATCCGATAGCGCAAATAATGAACGCGGATCATGGTCGCGTTTTGGCGATCTCTGGACTCGAATATATACTGGCATAAGTTATAATTGTTAAACTAGTTAAGTTGAGGAAACCATCATGTGCAGATCTTATAATCTCAAGACGCGATCGCAATCTTTTTTATTTAAAATCGAGATCATGCACTCAAAATTTTAGTGACATCAACTGACAAAATTCAAAAAATAAAAAATCCGGGGCCGCGCCGGCGGGCATACATGGAACGATATGTTTATGATCGCGACCGATCTCAACGCGTATATGCATAACTAAGTTATGTGTTCTAGGAACACATTGCAAATTGAATCTATCTAGTTATGTGTTCTAGAAACACAGTACAAACTGAATCTATATTTTCATCACATTGATATTTGGTTATACAACCGCCTAACCAACTGGCGGAATGCAAAGTAACTGAGCACTCCCAAAACGGTCTCACGCTCCAACATAGTAGTTCACAATAATAGCGAAGAGTAGGGCAATACATACGACAATTGGCCCAAATGGATTATCAAGATGCTTCCCCGATCTCATCTGGATCGCGTTCACGCGCTGCATGTACACCATATATCCCCAGCCGCCAGTGAAAAGTGTGAGACCAAAGTACGCGTACGCAAGTCTATGCGCGACGTAATTATACTTGCCAGCTGCATTGTACAAAGAGAATGTGAGGGCAGACAATAAAACAGTCACCTGAAGCCACTTATTAAATGTACGCTCATTGGCAAGCCAGACTTTTGGTTCCACCATGGCCTGTCCAGACTGAGAAATCAGTCGTTTCGGCCGCTCGACACCGGGGGGCAGCTTGAAGGCCGCTTTGCTGTTCAGTTTAAGAGCATTCCGACCAAACCACGACTTAGAATTGCTCTTGCGTTGCTTTTTGTTGCGACGACGTCCGCGCAATAGAGGTGTAGAAGACTCAGCTCCTACCTCGTCATCTGAAGATGACGATTCGTCTTCCTCTTCGTCGTCCTCGTTGACTCCAATAAGCTGCTGGAATTCGCGGTCCTCGTTGTCAATAAAACTTCGCATAGAAATAGATTGGTTCCGGCCATGTTGTGTCGGTTGCTCATTTACCGCAGCGATGAGAGATGCAACAGCGGCCGCGTTGTTGGAGCTTTGACCTGCTACAGGTGACGACCCGAGGGCCTTGAAGGCGAGATTAAGAGGCTGATCTCCAAACTTTTTGCGATTGAGCTCCTCGGCGTACGCCTGCTCAGGGTCCCGACGAATGTCCTTTTCTAATTCAGAGAGCCAATACGGAAGAACGTTAATGTACTCCTCGTCATCAAAAAGCATGGCGACACCATGTGCAAATTTAGAAAACTTCGGCGCATCCTTGACGAGATGGCTGGACATCAGGTCATTAACCCAAGACGGTCGGATCTTAACATCGCCGGCCTTCATGGCGACCTTGATCTCCATGACGGCGTAAGGAAAGCGAGAAATCTCACCCTTGCGAATAGTCTTGAACGGGTGCTCGAGGCCCATGTCATCGACGTCTCGGCGATGCCAATCATCAGGATCACGACACGGGCGCGAAAGATCTAAAGCATCCTCACGAATAAGATCGATGTTGTTGTCGATGCTGATACGCACTCTGTCATCGTCTGGGATCTGGAAGGCAGTGCGGGAATACACAGCGCGCAGGACCGGCTGCAGCGCGTTGTTGCGGATAAAATTCTGCATGTCCGCTACAACTTTCTCAAACTTGTCAACTTCAGCAGCAGGCGTACCACGATCTCTCATCTTGCGAATAGTTTTCTCCATGGAATATGTGCCATCAATGAACGGCTTGACATATTTCTCCTTTATGGGAATGCGCTGCTCAAGTGCAGTTTCGCTATCTTCGGGATCGACAAATTTTCGCTCAATGAAGATCTCAGGATGAGCATTGAGCTTGCCATACCACCGGATACGCAAACTGGAAGCAGTATCTCGGGACTCGAGCTTCTCAAGATAAAGCTCAAAATCGTGGTTATCAAAGAAGAGGGTAGTGATCGTGGGATCCGGCGTAGAGAGATTGAGAACTTTGCTGGACTGGGGATTGTAAATGAGAAGCGGTAGGTGGCGCAGAATGAATGTTTTGACTTCCATCATGTTGTCAGGATGGATCCAGACTGAACGTGTTAGTTTGTATGATGGTGAAAGAGAAACAAGGAAGCTTAACTTACATTTAAATGACTTGAAAGTCGTGGCAGAAGATGCAGTAGGTGCTTGAGAAATCGGTGCTCCCATCTCAAGCGGCGTGGTCCCATTGTGGGTGTCGCGATGGTCGCGCACAAATGCATAGAGTGACGATAGCTTGTAGAGAATTGGCGAGTAGTTTTCTGAGTTGAATGGCAGAGCATTAAGGCGAACCTGCAGCAGCGGACGCACAGAGTACTTTGAATAAACGCGGTCATGTTTCTTGACAATCTTAAAAAAGCCAGTGTAATTCAGGCGCGTAAACTTCTCGAGTTCCTTGGCTTCAGAGAGAATAGAGTCCAGAGACCGCTCGAAGGCCGCAAAATCAGCGACTTCAGAAGCAGAAACCGCCTCATCTGGTGCAGCAGATGTGGGATAAAGCTGAGCCTCTGCGGCAGCGACCTTGTCCTTGAGATCTGCGTACTTGTGCGATTCGAATGCGTACACTTTTTCAAGCTCCGCGTCGAGCGTGGACACAAAAGCCGACTCGTCACGTTCGGACCAAGCCGCAGCACGACGCGTAGACGATACCTTCGAAGCTCGACGAGTACCGGAGCGTCCTTCATCGTCTTCGTCGTCCTCTTCTTCTTTGAGCAGGCGCTTAAGACGCTCGTAGTCGATGTAGGACGCCGCCCATGGCCGGTACATCTCGCGTGAGAGCTTGACGCCGAAGAGCATAGCGGCGGCGGAAATGCAAAGGCAAAAAAACAGGTTAAAATATTAGAGGGTCAGAAACGGAGAGACGACAAGAAAAAAGAGGAGAAGAGAGAATATAGCAGGACAATTTAGAAGAAGGTAGGCCGCTATTCCTGCAGAGCACCGAATATGGAGATGGCCGCGATGCACGTGTGCGCGGGCGTGCGCGGCTCAATATTCGCCGCCAATCGCAGGCGCGAAGCGCACCGCGTGCGCATCGTCTCTCAGTCTCCATGGACGCGTTATACGTCTTTACGGCTTTACGTGTTTGCTTGTTTGCTTGTCTCTGATATTATAAGTTGAGGGTAAAAGGTAGTCTTTATTGGCTACTCATACCCAGCTCATTCTTGAATCCAACCTCCTGAGAATGCTTCTGTCTGCCGTTTCAGGCCGCGTCTGAATTCTTTCTACTCTTGTTTCGCTCGCACATTCTCCTCTACCAACGCCTCGCGCACTCGCAGCACCGCAAATGCCGTCAACACCTCGCGCACCGTCTCTTGCCAAACCGGATTTGCGTCTGCGACTACCGTGAAAACGACAGACACAAGTCCACTGGCGACCGCAGTGACTAGCGGTGCATCTCCGAGACCCAGACGTGCGATCTGAAGGCGCCAAATTGAAATTAGCGTTTCATCGCGGGTCAGCTGTCCGGAAGTTTTGAGGAGAGTAGCCGCAGCGACGTCGGGGCGGTCTCTGATAGACTGATCGAGACTCTCGTCTTTGTCCAGCGTAGGCAACGTTGGAATCTCGGGGAGAGAAGGAGTCGATGGAAGACCGGGAATCGTTGGAAGGCCCGGAATCGTTGGAAGGCCGGGAATCGTTGGAAGGCCGGGAATTGACGGAAGACCGGGAATCGAGGCAACGACGGAATTAGCGACCCTAGTGACGGGAGTGATGGGATCAGAGAGATTATCGAGTCCAGTGACGGGACCAGAGAAACTATCGAGTCCAGTGATGGGATGAGCGAGATGATGGAGTCCAGCGAAGGGAGGAGTTCGATGATGGAGCTCAGCGACGGGAACTTAAGTCCGATAGATTTGAGGAGCAGAAATAACTCGATCAGCTTGAGGATTGCGATCAAGCTTTGCCATTTTGCCAGAATAATTGACAGCAGCGAGCTTGTTGCCTGCACGACAGAGCGCGCGAGGAGAGCTCTGCCTAGCTCGGCGCCAAGATCGGCGCGACGCTGTACTAGACCTATCTGGGCTGCAAAAATGAGAACATGCGCGGCAATGGCGTGTTGAGCGAGGTAGGCTTGCAAAAGGGCTACAAGCCTTGCCGAGAGAAGCAGACGCAGAGGGTAAGCATGATGTAGGATCAGGAAAGTCACCAACGCGGAAACAGCAGTTTGCGCGGCTGCGATGCGGGTGGTGGGGGCGGAGAGCTGCATTTTGTTGGTTATGGACGGCAGAGTGAAAGTGGGCTGGCTGGGTGATGACTTTTTAAACGTGGATATTTCGAATTTGACCGGACGTGAATTTACTAATAGCCTATTTAGGAACCATACTTTTTGCACCTTTCCGACATCATGAACATTGTATGCTGGCATGTCTATAATGCCATACATTGATACATTTATGGTAAATTGAGGATATTAGTAATTAGTTATTAAATATACAGCGACTCTCAACCCCCAGGGGTGTCCTAGCGTGAAGCATCTTGATGAATAAAGCTGGCCTAAACTGCCAGAACTCGATTCACAAACTAAATTAGCAACTGATAAACACGCACGCGCGCCGCGCGACGCTTATGCACATCGATTCCAAGCCGCTTCGTTACGCGTCTATATATCAAAGAGTTGTTGATCTAACTATATATAACGGGCATATAACACTCTTTGGACTCGTATCTGATATGGATGATGCGATAGGTAGGCGAATTAATGTTGTACAGCAAGATTATACGTGCTAACTTGCAGACCGAGTGTTTGGGCAGGCTCTATCGACAATCCAGGCGGTATCGAATCCCAGCATTAGTCCGCTCCGTCGTCCTCCGATCGAAGACCGCATCCACTTGTACGGCCTCTACAAGCAAGCCATAGGTATGCCATTCTCAAGTACGCATTGACCTTGGCGTTTGGCTGATTGGTAGAGGGTGATGTCGACTTATTAATGGCGCGGCCAACCGGGACACGCGACGAAGATGCAACGGGAAGAACTAAATGGTTAGTCTTGGAGTTGAGTACCCGTATACCGAGTGGTTGGGCTAACTTTCAAAAGGGATGCTTGGTACTCTCAGCGTGGGCTAACACGAACGGAGGCTCAACGGCGATATATCCCCTTTTTGCTTGAGGTATGTAATCAATTTTGCAAACTGAATAACATTTAACGTACTGATCACCAGACATTACGGAAGTACGCGAGTGTGAATGTGGAGTCGCAGGAGATGATTTCCGAACTAGAGAGCCTTTGGATTCAAGTCAAAGATGTACAGAAAAGCCCCGCGGAAGCTCCACTCCCTTTACTAATGCCGACTGAGGGCTCTGCGGAGGCTTGTCTCGACGAAGAGGAACCCGAAGACCTCAGTGCCGACGAATGGCGCTCAGATCTGATATCTGCGGTTGACAGACTGACAGCGCAAGCTGCAGCCATACGCGCTTTGATAGCGAATGCGCCTAGGCCGTATGCAAGATTTGTGACAGCTCCATCTACACCGAAGCGAGATAACAGCTATATGGATGGGAGTCCCCTGAGTATTATAACCGCTTGGAGAGCAGTGCGACGGTGGATTGACCTTTCTACTCGGTCGACGTTGGGCTTGGTTATGGCGATTGTTGTACTGTTATGGTCGCGACGGAGGCGTTCCAATCGCTAATAATGACGACTGCAATTGTAACAAGGACATACGGTTATTAATTTGGTAGCAACTAACTCGAGGGCGTGATTGTGAGTTCCCAAATCTTGATATATCCATTATCCTGTGGACCTGTGGTCCTATAGGCCCTCCGAAATAGATAAGAGATGTGGGTTCGACGACTACGGATAAATTGATAAATGGCACAAGTAGGCCTCACAAGGTAAAAATTCACAGAAACGCGCATATGCTAGTGCCTGGTATGCTCATGTATAAACACATAGAACACCTCAATAAGCTCAAGTCAAATAGAAGAGAATATTAACTTAAAATGTAAATGTCTAACGATTTGTCTAACAAGATAATCAAGATATTATACGCCCGTATATAGTTAGGCCAAAACAAAATTCAACAAAGCGCCTTATATACACAGAACAGCAATTGCACAAATCTTAGAACTTTCCGTCCTTCTCGACATAGGCCTCGCTCGAGAGCGCGACGTCCATGTTCTCGTCAGGCAGAATATCGCCCTCGCGTGCGTGGATAATGTCGTCATCTGGGAAGATACCGTAAGCGAGCATGGTGTTCTCCTTGGGCCAGAAGTAGGACAGAACCCAATAGGAGAGGAAGGCGGCGCCGAAGCCGTAGAAGTAGCCCAGGGCGTAGAAGTGGATGACGCCTTCGTCCATGGTGACGGAGCTGTTGACGGAGGGAATGAAACCGGGGAGGAGGGGAACCCAGCCGATGAAGAAGGCAGCAAATGCACGCCAGTTGGTACCCCACTTGTTGTAACGGTAGATTCCGTTCTTGTCGTAGAGCTCCCAGACGCTGTACTTCTTCTTGTGGACAACGTAAAAGTCGGAGACCAAGATACCAGCCAAAGGACCAAGCCAGACCGCGTAACCACCCATGAAGTTGAGGAAGGCCGGGGCGGAGGTGAGAATGTTCCAGGGCGTAAGAGCCCAGGATCCGATGAAGGCGACGATGATCTGGCCACGACGGATGTTGATGTAGCGGGGGAACATGCAGTTGAGATCGTTGGCAGCGGAGATGGAGTTGGCGGCGATGTTGACACCGATCTGGGAGATCAGGAAGAAGAAGGCGCAGAAGAAGGCGGCAGCGCGGCCACGGGGCGAGGTCCAGTTGTCGACGAAGAGAAGAGGATCCCAGAGAACGGAGCCGTAGAGGATGCTGGATCCCTGGGCCATGACGACGCCAAAGAAGGTAATCAGGCAGCCGGTGGCGGGCAGAACGAAAAGGGTGACGAGCGGGGACTTGGTATCCCTGGCGTAGCGCGTGAAGTCGGGCACGTTGACGGCCAAAGTGGCCCAGGAGCCCATGTTGGAGTAGAGACCGGCGAGGAAGGTCCAGGCGAGGGCGGAGCCCTTGAGGGTGCCAGTGAGGGCAAAGATATGTTGATCGGGGATCTTGCCGACCTGGTGGATGCAGTAGCCCATGATGGCAAAACCAATGATGGGAGTCGAGATGGCCTTGACGGTGAAGAGCCATCGCAGTTGGTGCATGGGAACGAAGTGGATGGGAAGCATGATGACGAAGTAGATGACGTAGGCGGTCATGAACTGCGTGTCGATGTTTGCGCTGACGGGGAGGGTGTTGGTGACGTTGTGGAAGGAGGGCCAGATGGCGTAGAGGATGGAGCGGATGCACTCTGCACCGGTGTAGACGTTGATTCCGTACCAGAAGATGCCAACGACCATGCGCATGAAAATCATCAGGTAGGAGAAGTAGTATCCGAAGGCGGCGCGGGAGTGGATGGAGAAGTTGATGTGGTAGGTAGAGCCGACGGCACCGTTCAGGACGATGACGATGCCGATGAAGAACTGGGCAAAGGTGATGCAGAGAAGGGCGTCGCGCCAGTTTAGACCGACCTCGATGAGGGAGGCCGAGTTACGGAAGCCGGAGGGGGACATGTTATCGCTGATCCAGTACATGACGTAGTTGTGGAGACGCCATGTGCGACGCTCGATGGGAACAGGGTCCAGGTCTGCATTGGAGCGGCGCGCGTCGTCGGCGGAGTCGAGCTGGCAGCGCTTGAGCGCGCGCGAGAAGAAGCCGGGGCTGTCGGAGGAGGCGGAGGACTCTTTAGCCATGGCGGTGGTGGGGGAGCAAGACGATGGGCACAAGTGCAGGAGGAGAGGGTCGAGTCGAGGAGAGGAGAGGAGAGGAGGGATGCGGGTTTATATAGACGAGGCCGGCGCGGTCGTCGTGCGGGAGCAGGTGTTCGCGGGGATCGTTCGGTACGGCGAGGCTTTGGTGGCGGCAGATAAGCAGCGATATCGATAGCCGCCGCACGGACGGGGACGAAGCGCCGGGCGCGTGCGCGGCGCGCTGGCGGGCGCGCGCCCGTGGAACAGTCCCCGCGACAGCGGCGGCACGTGCGCGGCGCCCGGGCGCGTCTCGGCGTGTCTGGCGCGCGTTAGTGTGCGCCGCCGGCTTGGCTGTTCTGCTGCGTAGCGCTGCTGCTGCTGCTGCCCCTGCACCACCACTGCTGCCGACTACTCCTCCCCCACTGACCACCGACAGCGCGGGCCCGGTGGCAGCGACGGGCGACCAGCATCACGACGCAGCACGCGGCCTTCTTGCAGTTTGCTCGCAGGGACAGTCAACCACACCACCACCAGCCGGCCTTGCCCGGCAACGGCGTGAGCTTAACTGCCGCATAGCTTGTTGCCCTCGGCCTTCGCCGACGCCCGGTCGAAAAGCCGCCCCGATACCGTGATCTACTACTACTGTTGCTGATATAGCTTCTTATCCTAGTCCTAGATAGCCGGAGTAAATTGCTCGTATCGATAGGATCTCGTCCGTCTGGATCGTCTCGCCTGGTCTTTGACAGCCGCTGATGGCTGATGGCTCATGGCTGCATGACAGCATGCGCCTGTCGCGGAGCCAGAGTCATCCATTTCCACGATTCCTTCCGATCCCAGCTTGAGATCATTCTTCCATCGCGCCACGCTTCTACGCTGGTTCTTGAATAAAAAATAAAAAATAAAAAATAAAAAATAAAAAATAAAAAATAAAAAATAAAAA